>PVKM010003093.1:0-60015 GCA_004027735.1 Carollia perspicillata
TTTGTCCATGTGTCCTTTATACTTGTTCTTGTAAACCCTTCCCCTTTTTCTCTGAAATTCCCTCCCCTCTCCCCTATGGTCACTGTCAGCCTGTTCTCTATTTCAGTGTCTTTGGTTATATTTTGCTTGCTTGTTTGTTTTGTTGCTTAGGTTCCTATTAAAGGTGGGAGATCATATGGTATTTGTCTTTCACCGCCTGGCTTATTTCGCTTAGCATAATGCTTACCAGTTCCATCCATGCTGTTACAAAGGGTAGGAGCTCCTTTCTTTCTGCTGTATAGAATTCCATTGTGTACATGTACCATAATTTTTTTATCCATTCATTTACTGATGGGCACCTAGGTTGCTTCCAACACTTGGTTAACATCTTCCATGGCCATAGTTATATAATAACAGTCAAGAAAGAATTTTCCTGTCCCTTACTTTCCCTCAGGTCTCTGCTTCAGCATTGGAGGAGCCCAGTGCACAGGAGAGGGAGGGAGTAAAATCTCAAGCTAGTACAATACTAAAGTCAACCACACTCCCTGTTTTTCCAGGGCAGGCTTCTCATCAAGACTGGACACAAAGGAAGGTGAGGCAAGCTCTAAGTCAAGCACCAGGTTTCAACTATTGTAGGGCTGTATATTTAGTTACTGAATTAAGTGTGCATTATGACTCAAAGTGACTGAAGGACTTTTCAGTTTCTGAGACGGATAAGAAAAAAGATGTCACCGCAGCAAAGGGAAAGACTATCCCCACAGAGTGGTGGTTTGAGGTGGAAATAGTTGCTTCCTTAATTGTATCCTATGAGACTCATTTCTTCAGTGGGAGCCTTGCATGTTTATAGATCAGTTTTCTTGCTGTGTTATTCACATTATCTCTATCAAGTTTGGCAAACTATAGTCACAGGCCCAATTTTGCCTGTCACCTGTAGTTGTGTAGAGTAGGAAAACATGCCACCCCAAAACATGACTGTAGGAGTTCAGGACACACTGCTCGAAAATATGCACTGGAGATAATGATTATTTTGAACTGTAGGAACTTAAAAAACAGTAAATGCAGGGGGAAACTTTCTCTGAACTTCCTTTATTTGCCTAAGGATAAATCCTCCAAAAGAAATGTCATTGTCATAGATCTCCTCCCCAGGAGTTTCATCAAGGAAGGAAGATTGCTTTTATCCCAGGAGAGGAGACTGGAAATCAATATCACACCCAGACAGATTTGTTACAAACTGACTACCCCGCATCTGTTCATCAAAAGGTCCATTCATCTTTCTTAAAAATCATTTACTCTCCCCTAAATTGCTTATATCCCTCTCTCTTTGTCTTGTGAAAATGGTATTTAATCTGAACACTAAGTCACATCTGAGAATTACTTTTTCTGCGTATCTCCCATGTAAACATGAAATATACATGTTAACAAACTTTTGTTTGTTTTTCTCTTATTAATCTGTCTTTTATTAGAAGGGGTATCAGCCAATAACTCGCAAGGGTAGAGGCAAAATTATTTTCTTTTTCCTATAGTTATAAATAAAGTTTTATTAAAACACAGGGATTATTTTTGGCTGTTTTCACAATATAACAGCAAAGTTAAGTTGTATGACAGAGACAGCCTGTCCTTCAGTCTAAAATATTTCCTATCTGGTCCTTGACAGAAAAATGTTTGCTATCCTTGATTTATCACATCTTTCTCAATTTTTTAGTCACTGAGTTACTTGATTTCTCCCACTATAACTATAAAATTGTCCATTTGCCCTGGTTTTTACTTGATATATTTTCGAATCTGTGTAGCAAAGTTTTATGACTGTACTATAATTTATGGGCCTATAACTTTACTGGCATCTCCTTATCCTTTTAAAAGAACTTTACCACAAATTCTTTTTTGTCCAATCTCAATATTGGTATAACTGTTTTCCTTGAGTTAGTATTTGCCTAGTACAAGGCATTGAAGTACAAGGCACATGCATAGGTTCCTAGTCCAAGGTACGTGTAGGTTGCAGGTTTGGTCCCCAGTTGGGGTGGATATGAGGTAGCCAATCAATGTTTCTCTCTCAGATGGATGTTTCTCTTCTTTTTTGTCTCTCCCGTGCCCCCCTCCCAAAATCAATAAGCATGTCCTTGGGTGGGGATAAAATATATAAATTAATTAAATATTTTTAAAAAGGTGGAAACATGTTTATTGTTTCCCACCCAGAAAAGCAGCAAAACCAGACAAGCGATGCCATGGCAGACATCAGGACCCGCTGCATTGACTAATGACTCCCCTGCCCTCACACTGACCAATCAATAGAGATGATGATCCTGAAAGGACATACCTGGAAAGCTGATGAATATTCTATTGAGATCTTCTTCTCGGACCTTCAGATAAATACGCTCAAGATGTGGGACCCAGTGTGGCTTTCTCTGTAAAGCTTGCCCATGTCCTTACCCGATCCCCTCCCTCCAGGCATGTTTTCCTTGTCTCTCTCTCTTTCTCCTAAGTTCTAAGAGCCTCTGTAACTTGTTTCCTGAGTTCATTTCTCCTACAGCTCATTTCTTCTACCTCTGTAACTTTCTAAATAAACTTTTTCTTATAGGTTGTCTTGGTTCTCAATTCTCTGTTAGACAGACGTCAACCACCTATGTTAATGAACCAAGGTCCAGTTTTACTCCACCGGTCTCCCCCGCCTGGTTCAGTTCTGAGCATCAACAAAACCCCTCTTGCATGGTGTATCAGTTAGGATTTGTTTGGTTACAAATAAGAGAAAATTAAACTCAAAGTGGCTACAATAATGCAGGGAATGTCTTCTCAAGATGTGATTAGTGAGCAGGAAGCATTAATGTCTCCTGGGATCTCTTGTAGAAATGCAAGTTCTTGTGCTTTAACCCAGAAATACTGAATCAGAATCTTGGGAGGTGGGGCCCAGAAATCTGCATTTTAATAAGCCTTTCAAGTGACTCCAATCATGACGAAGGTTAAGAAGCATAAGTGAAGGAGATTTACTGGTTTATGAACTTGAAGTTTAGGGTTGGATACTGTGGCTCAATGTAATTTTTTCTCTTTTTTTGCTTTTCTGTTCTGCCTTCAACTTGGCAGTTTCCTTCTCATCTTTCTTCCTTTGAGGATTTCTATGCCATTCCTACAATGGTGGGGCTGTAGACTTCTTCAGTTACATAAGGAAGAAAGAAAGAATAGGTTGCATGAAGGCTACTATATAAGGAAGGGACTTTCAAAACCCACAAGTTTTTTTCCTCCTTATATCTCACTATCCAGTTTGAGTTGCAGGACAATCTACAAACATGGGCCAGGAGATGGAATAATGCTGATTATTGTGTCCACATGGCCCTACACTAGAGACAAAAGGGAATTCAACAGCTTTCCAAGCTGATGGGATGCATGAGATGTATGAATGCTTGAATTCAATTTAGAAGTCACACCACAAGAAGTAAATGATGGGAAACCAACCGCAAAGTCAACTCAGTATCGCTAAAATGTGTACCTTCCAAATAGTTATATAATATTAATTTTAACAGATTGTCAGAATACTTATTTAAAGAAGTTAAAAATTTTAAAATTTCAATAGAAAAAAATTAAAATATACAGTAAAGCTTTAGTAATCAAAATTATGTATTGAGGAAGCCTATTGATATAAGAATAAACAAATAGATTTATGTGATTGAATAAAGTTCCAAAATATATAAATAAAAACAATATATAAAAAATACACTTGACATAATTAGATACCTAGCTGTATAAATGTAGTTAGATCATTTTGTATGCGATTTATAAAACCAAATTCTGGGTGGATTAAAGATATAAATGTAAAAGATAGAATATTTACAAAACAATTAGAAGAATATTTGTATAACCATGTGGTGGGGGAGACCTTCAGGAGCAATAAAGGAAACATTCAGGAAAAGATTAAGAGATTTAATTACAAAGAAATTTAAACATTCTACATGGAAAAATATACCATAAATAAAGTCTAGGAACAGATGACACTGAGAGAAAATATTTGTAATATATACAGCAATAACAAACTGATAATAAGTACATTAAAAAACCAATAAAGTTTGGCACTGATGTAAACTGGCAAGCCACAGACAAAGAGATGCCAACGGAAAACATATGTTAAAATATGAAAGATGTTTAATTCACTAGTAGTCAGGAAAATGAAAATAGAAACAACAGTGACAGATTATATTTGTAAACCCATGAGGTTGGAAAAATGTATGTTTGTGTGTGTTTAATTTATAAGGTTCAGTGCTCATTAGAACATGGGGAAATGGGGATTTTTATACATCCTAGCAGAAGTATCATATGCAGTACTATTGTATAACTACTTTAGGACAGATTTGGTTGGATCTATTAAAATTTAAAAAAATGTATATACACACATATACACACATACCTTTTAACCATATTATTTCAGCTTGGAGAATCTCTCACACAGAAATAAAACATATATATATATCTCCATATGTTCGAGAATGTTTATTGTAGTAATATATAAGTGGCAATGAGAAGTCAGCAAACTCTACAACAGTTAATAGGGGACTGGTTGAATAAGTTAAGGTTATACTCATGCTGCAAAATGTTATGCAACCATCAAAAACAAAATGAATTTTTTATTATTCACTTGAGAAATATTTAATGTATACCTACAATGTTTGTGTTTTGTTTTAAGTGTCGATATTAAAGCAACTTCTAAAGGAAAGTGTGTGTTTCATGACTCATATACTAGTGAGGATAGAACATAAATATGTAGACAAATAAATAATTTCTGAGAATAATTATATACTAAAAATAAAATAAAACAAGGTGATATGATAAAAAAGGATAGATAGTGAGAAGAAACTGAGACCTGAAGAAACTGAGAAACAAAAGGATGAAGATAATGGAAAACAATGCAGGATGGGGCAAAAGTGGTTCTACAGTTGTTTGTAAGGAGAATAATACAATAATTAACAAAAAATAGTACAATAATAAACTCTGTTTTGTGTACTCACAACTACTTTTGCCTACTTTGTATTTTAGGCAGAATGAGCATCTTCCTTATTGCTCTATCAATAAATCCACAGGGATGTTTGGATTATGTTAAAGAAGAAAAATTACAGAAAAATATGGCACAGAGTGACCCCAGTTTTGTTAAAAATATCAGTAAAATCAATCTGCAGATAGATAGGCATAGATTTTTTTTAAGTGAGCATAGGGAAGACACAGAATATATCATGTTAACACTAATTAAAACAGGTGGTAGTGGTAAGACTAGGGCAGTATGGATATAGTTCGGTTTTTCCTTGTACAGGTTTGGTTTTGGCTCTTAAACAGCAAGTAGGTTTTGATTTTATAGTTTGGATAAAATAGTGTAATCAAGGTTTTCAAATTATTAAAAGATGTTAATATGGGTTATTTCAACTTTGACATTTATTTTTTGTTGGTGAAGAAAAATACTTATTTCTTTGATTATTTCCTATGCCTTGTTCTCTCTAACAGTTCTTTGTGGAACATGTATAAGTTGATTAAGCAACCTGGCTGCTCTGAATTCCAATTAATTATTTCTAATTAATTACCTGAGACTTCACTAGGGCTGATGCCAGCTCACTGTTGTGTTGAATATAGTTTTTTAAAGCTTGAGCCCCTTGCACTTCCATAACTGTCTTGTATCAATACTTTTGGCTACTGTTTTTCTGCTTTTTATCTCAAAGTTTCTAATTTTCCTTCTCAGTATCTTGCATCTGTTTAAAGAACTTAAGTGTCTTTGTGAGTTCAGGCTGCTATAACAGAATGCCATAGACTGGTGACTTATAAACAACAAATATTTATTTCTCACAGCTCTGGAGGCTGGGAAGTCCAAGATCAAGGTGCTGGCAGATTTGGTGTCTGGTGAGAAAATGCTTTCTGGTTCATAGATAGATAGCCGTCTTCCTGACACATCCTCATGTGATAGAAGGTCCAGTGGGTTTTGGGGTCCCTTTTACTAGGGCACTAATTCCATTCATCAGGCTCTACTCTGATGAACTAATTCCTTTTCAAGGGCCCCATCTTTCCTAATACCAACACGTCAGGGTTCAGATTTCAATCTATGAATTTCTGGGGGTCATAAGCATTCAGTCCATAATGCTAAATAAATGTTGTCCTGGGGGAATGGTATAAGTTCAGTTTGACATCTTTATCTAACCTCTTCTATTCTTCCTGCCACTTTAGAATTTACATGTCAATCTTTCAAGATAATTCAGATTAAATGCAAAACTACATGTTTTTAGAACACAACTCCTTGCATTTAGTGAATGCAGAATGCTATTTATGCCTATTCTTTGAGTTTCAGCCTATTTTACTCATTTTCCTCTCAAAACCATCGGTTTTGAATGTAGGCAGCCAAGAATACTGAGTGCACAGATTCTATAGCTAGAGTGTTGGTTCTTTCATTCCCATTTCAACCAGAACCACTTAGTTATATCCATTTTATACTGCACACATCTGTTTAAGGCCCTGGTGGAAAAAAGGAGATAATTATTTTTTTTTAAGATTTGGAAACATCTTAAGAAGAAAAACAAAGGGAGTTGGAATTCATGAGTTTAGCTTTGGCACCCCCCTGTGTTTTCCTTGATCTTTTGTTAGTTCAAATTCTTCTTATGACCTGCACTCCAGATTTCTACAAGCACATGTGGTCCCAGATTCTAAAACCTATTTAGACTCAGCCTTCCAATAGTTACGTCCCTAGCCATCCAAAAGTACCTTTCTCTGCCCCACCCAATAAAAATGCAAGTCTGACTATTGCATCAGACCTTACCAAGGTGTTACATAATTACCTGGTTAAACATATGAGCGCACATGTCAAAAACGGACAGAAAATCCCCAGGAAACATGTTGCATTTTGAAATTAAATATTATCCTAACTTATCTCTTGTTTGTAGAAGATTCGCAGGTGTGTATGTGTCTTTGTGATCTGTTCCTTTCCCTTCCCTCATTTGCTCAAGGATGTGACACATTCTTCCTCGAAAGAAGGGGATACATAACACTACACATGCTTTCTATGGTCCAAACTTAGTAGTTCTCAAATTGATGAAGTTCTTGATGGATTTTCCACTAGTCTGTAGCAAAATGAGAAATACAAGACCACTATAGGGCATTTTTCATAAAGTTGAATTGATTCAGTTTACAGAACTATGATTTATTCTATGAACTTTATCCTGTTTAATGAAATAATTACTGGAATAAAAAAGTAGTCTTATTTTGAATGTCCTAATCTTGGCAAAGCAGGACTTTCTGTTGTAAATCTTCTAATTAAAAAAAACTATTCCCACCCTGGCTGGTGAGGATCAGTGGATTGAACACCCCACTGTGAAACAAAGGATCACTGGTTTGCTTCCCAGTCAGGGCACATGCTTGGGGTACAGGCCAGGCCCCCAGTAGGGGGCGCACAAGAGGCAACCACACATTGATGTTTCTCTCCCTTTCTTTCTCCCTCCCTTCCCCTCTCTCTAAAAATAAATAAATAAAATCTTTATTAAAAATTCCCTAAAATGTCAAAGCCTTGCAACACAACACATTCTGAGATGTTTGGGGAAAGCACTTCACTGTATTCCGCACTTTATCAGTACTGAATGGTTAAGTATCTACCACACTGTGGTGCCCACTATTTGGAGATTTGGGTTACGAGGTATATAGAGTAAGTCAAGCTTTTTAAAGGTGTTCTTGGGGAGTTTATGCTGTGGTTGATTCATATTAACAAAAATCTTATTAAAATTACTGGTGATAAATACTACTTCATAGAACTATCTGGTGTGTAGGTCTAACATTACTTTTTTTTTCTAGTTGATATTTCATAGGAAGTTATTCCCTTGGTCCCAGAGAATCAACAAGATGGTGTAAGTTTTCTACCTCTGCACTTACCTATATCTTGATTTCTGAAAAACAATTCCTTAAGGCGTGTTTAAAACTTTCCACCATCTTTCTACAGCATGTTTCCAGCCATCAAAACTGTGTGTTCACTTAATCTAGCTGATTAATATCTTTCTTAGTGCAAGACATTTATTTATTTATTTATATTGATGTTCAAGTATAGTTGTCTCCATTTTCACTCCATCATGTCCGCCTATCCCACATGTACCCTCCTCCCACCCTTGAACCTACCCCCTTTGGCTTTGTCCATATTAATTTCTTATTTATCTTAATATGTAAACTGCGCTAAATTTAAGACAAGGAGGTCTAATTTAAAAATTCTATGACCCATTAGTCACATCCAACAGTGTTGAAAGTAAAAGATTTTTTCAGTATTGGAAAAGTTAAAAATATACACATCTTGTTAGCAATGATTCTTTCTCCCCCCGGACACTAAGCAAATGACCTGAAGAAATAGAAATAATATATAGGGTGGAACAAGACTAGGTTTGCAGTTTTGACTATGAAAAATGCAGAGTTTATTCTTGTATTACTATTTATTAATTATTGTATTACTTTCCATGTGAACAACAGTAAACCTACTTTCACCCTACCCTGTATATTTCACTCTGTATTTCACTAGACTTCATTGTTTTCTCAAATTTAATAATTAAATTCATATAATTTAACTTTTCCCAACTAAGATTTCTTGATCATCTCCTCTAAAACAAAACTTTATTCCTCCAGTTAGAATTCTGACCCCATAACATACACATTTCCCCCTCTTTGAGATCACTTAAGTACCTGTTTTTTCTCCATTTCAGCTAGTTTTATCTTGAAACAATGAAACAAAAACTTCTCACATATGGATTCCCTTAATTTTATTTTTTTTCTTTCTCTGTATAGTCCATTATCTCCTCTTGGGGGAAATAAGACTTAATTCTGCCCAGCTCTCTACATGTGCCCCATAGAAATACATGAGAGTGATTATGTTTAACCATTTTAGAAAAAGTGAACAGAAAAAAGATGGATATTATAATAGTGGCACATACATCTCCTCTATTTATACCATCGATTTTCAATCAGTATGCCACAAGAATTTGTAAAATGTGTAATACTTGACTATTCAGTCAGGAGCACTGACTTCTTTTCCTGTATATCGTCTAACAAAAACATACAATTGAGTTTTGTATATGACCTTGTATCTTACAAATTTGCTAAACTTATCAGTACTAGGTAATTTTTAAATGTATGTGGATTCCTTAGGATTTGCTATATAGAGGACCAAGTGATGATCCTGTCTGTGAATAAAGATGGCTTTACTTTAAAAAAAAAATTACAACAGCCAACACAATCACCAGGTGTGAATTAATCAAACTTAAATCTTTTTTTCTTTAGACCAGGAAAATATATATTGGTAATATATTTTTTGTTGTGCCACAGAATTTTAATAATTAGATTATATGCACCATGAGATCAAAAAGGGTGAAAATTGCTAATTTATAACAATGCATTCATAAATGGCAAAAATATTTAGCATAGGTAAATATTGGTAAACAAACATTTGGAGGTTCGAACATGTCTTTTTAATCACTACAGTTAAATAAAAATGCATATATGTGATTGCTATTAATGACATTATATTTATATTAATGACATTAATAATCAATAACAAAAAAGGCAAGACTATATAATGGATGCCATGGGAAAGCATGCATAGGATTATGTAGGTATATACTACATTAAATACTAATCATGAAAATAAAATCATTCTTTTACAGTGGAAAATAAAATGCATTCTACATTGTGATGGTGATGATGGATGTGTAGGGGCAGAAATCAAGAGAGGCTCCACAAAAGAAACTTTTTGTCTGGTATTCCACAAGGTATAAGAAATAAGTAAGATTCCAAACAAAGGAAATTCAAAAGGACAAAGGTGAGACCAGATGTGGGGGTGTAGTGGGAATATAGGAGGCCTCGGTCTGGGGCAACTCTGACTGGCTCAGCATGTGCCTACCCTATGCTGGCAAATGCAGGTAACCTGTTAAACCCTACCTGTGATGGGGATTGTGGATTGCAATTATTCCCCATGAAAACGGAATTCCCACGAAGTGCAGGTCATAATCTTCTATTGATTAAGTTCCTGCCTTTGCACACACTGCCCTTCACTATTACTAATTGGATGATTTACATATTACTATGCTAATTAATATCTTCTCCTCATTTGAGAGCTTTATGAGAGGAGGAACTAAGAACCAGGTCTGAACCTGTTGCTACCACCTAACAAATTTCCTGGAGGATATTAACCTATTCAATAAACATTTGTTGAGTGTTGAGTGAAATAGTTTCTCAGCCTTTACCTTCACCAGGAATTGTGGCTCTGCATCTGAAAAAACTAAGCAAATGCCCTAACTCCTGAGACAACTGCTCCAGGTCACAACTCCAATCCTCCTCCATACTAGCTTTCTTGGACTGGATGGTTTAGCAAGTGAAAGGTGGCCAGTAAGGCTGGAATGTGGAGATGAAGGAATGCAGATTTAACAAATGACAGATGGCTGAGCAAGTGAGAGCACATCATGCAGGATGTTATAAGCCACCAGAATGATCTAGGTCTGTATGCTAAACTTAACAGATAATCATTGAAAATATTTAATCAGAGGGTGAATTATCAAGTTTATAATTTAAAAGCATCCCTCTGACAGCTCTGTGGTTACTGGATTGTAGGATGGAAAGAGGAGATAGGTAAAGAAATATCCTTAGCAGGTCATTGTAGGACTTAGCTGTAAGATGATGTTGACTGTGATTAAAGTGACAGAGTTTATATGAAAAGCATGGATGAACTGGAGAGATTTTAAGAGGTATAACTGGCAGGATTTCCTGATAGATTAGACTTGAGTGTGAGCAAAAGGAAGGTGTTACAGTTGATTGGTGGAATGCTCATGTGAGGAACTGAACGGATGATAGTGCCATTGGTTAGGTCTGATTGGGGAAATTACAGCACAGTTTGAGGCCTTTGAAATACCAGGTGGAGGTGTCCAAAAGTTATGTCTGATTTGGAGATATAAATCTGTGAGTCTTTTCTGTATATGTGCGAATTGAAACCATGGGATTCAATGAAATTTCTTAGACAATAGAATTAGAAGAAAGAGGCTTTAACACAATCTTTCTGATTTTATTTGAGTCCTCTCTCTTTTTTCCTTGATGAGTCTGGTTAAAGTTTTGTCAATTTTGCTTATCTTTTCAAGAATCACTTCTTGGATTCATTTTTTGTATTTCTTTAGACTCTATTTTGTTTATCTCTTCTCTTAATAAATTACTTCTTTCCTGCTACTGATTTTGAGCTTTGTTTGTTGTTTACCCCCAAATTTCATTAAGTATAAAGTTATATGATTTCTTTGTGACTTTCCTTGGTTCCTAAGGTATGCCTGAAATGCTATGAACTTCCTTCTGAAGACTGGCTTCATTGTGTCCTGTAGATTTTGTGTTGTCTTCTTATTTTCATTTGTTTCAAGGTATCTATTGATTTCTTCACTGCTATCATTGTTAACCAATTCTAAATAACAAGACCATGTTATTTAGCCTCCATGTCTTTCTGTGTTTTTCCTTTATGATCGACTTCTAGTTTCATACCATTATGATCACAGATGATACTTGATTTTACTTCAATCTTCTTAAATTTATTGACAGTTGTTTTGTGGCCCAACATGTGGTTTATCCTAGAATATATTCCATGTGCACTTGAAATAATGTATATTCTACTGCTTTGGTATGGAATGCTATGAAGATATCAATTAAATCCATTTGATCTAGTGTGTCATTTAAGGCCACCATTTCTTTGTCAATTTTCTGTCTGGAAGATCTATCCATTGATATCAATAGTATGTTATAATCCTTTAATATGACTGTATTTATGTCAATTTCTCCATTTATGTCCCACAAGAATTGCTTTATGTATTTAGGTGCTCCTATGTTGAGTGCATAAATGTTTACAAGGGTTATATCTTATTGTTGAATTGTTCCTTGTAACATTGTGTAGGGTCCTTCTTTGCTTCTAACTATAGCCTTTGTTTTAAAGTCTATTTTGTTAGATATAACTCTTGCTACTCCAGTTTTTATTTCTATTTACATAAAATATATTTTTCTATCCCTTTACTTTTTGTCTCTGTTGTGTATCTTTCTTTCTGACATGGGTACCTTGTAGATAGCATGCTGGGTCTTGTTTTCTTATCCATTCAGCTAACTTTTGTCTTTTTATTGGGGCATTTAAACTATTACATTTAAAGTGATTATTGATAGATAGATATTTATTGCTCTTTTATTCATTTAACTATGTTCCTCTATTTTTTTTTTAAATTTGTCTACTCCTTAAAGCAGTACCTTTAACATAACAACAGACACCAATGAAATACAAAGAATTGTAAGAAAATATTATGGATGACTATACGCCAACAAATTGAACTAGTTGGGCAAAATAGATAAATTTCTAGGAATATACAATCTTCCAAAAGTGAACCTGGAATGGTCAGAGAATCTAAATAGACAGAGTACAACTAGTGAAACTGAAGATGCAATCAAGAAACTCTCAACAAGCAAAAGTTCTGGACTGATGGCTTCACAGGTGAATCTTACCAAACATTCAATGAAGTAGTAACACCTATCTTTCTCAAACTATTCCAAAAAATTAAAGAGGAGAAATGATTCTCAAGCTCATTTTACAAAGCCAGAATTATCTAATTTCTAAACTAGATAAATACTCTACTAGGAAAGAAAATTATAAGCCATTATCCCTGATGAACATAGATGTTCAAATCCTCAATAAAATGTTAGCAAACTGGACTCAGCAATATATAAAAAATGTCATACACCATGATCAAGTGTGTTTTAACCCAGGGATGAAAAGTTGTTATAGTATCCACAAATCAAAAAGACAACATACTACATAAACACAAAATGAAGAATAAAAAACACATTATCATATCAATAGATGCAGAAAAAAGTATTTGATAAAGTGTAACACTCATTTATGATAAACACTCTCAACAAAATGAGAATAGAAATATTACAGCTCAACATAACAAAGCCTATATATAACAGATCAACAGCTAACTTCATACTCAATGGGAAAAAACTGTAAGTGCTTCCCCTATGATTAGAAACAAGATACAGATATTAGAGAAGAAGAAGAAAAGGCACCCAAATTGGAAAGGAAGAAGCAAAATGTTCATCATTTGCACATAACATGACACTATATATAGAGAACCTGAAAGATTCCACCAGCAAACTACTAGAACTGATAAATGAATTCAGTAAAGTAGTAGGTTATAAAATAAATACCCAGAAATCAGTTGCATTTTATACAGCAATAAGAAACTATGAGAAAGAAAAACTAGGAAAATAATCCAATTTACTATTACATCAAATAATAAAATAAAATAAAAGGAAAGGAAAGGGAAATAATAAAATAAAATATTGGGTTCACCAAAATGTATGTTTTTTTTCCATAAAATAAAAGTTACATTTTTCATTTTTACCAATTGATTTGGATATTTTGTGTATGTCAGCTATCTCCCACGTGGTATAACATTGATTGTTCTCAACTAATGTCTCAGTTTGATCACTATCAACTTCAATTGGTCTGCCTGACCACGGAGCATTATACAGCGAGAAATCTCTAGCATGAAACTGCTAACCACTTTTGACACATTTGATCAGTCACAAAACCTTCTCCATATACTGCACAAATCTTTTTTTGCATTTCAGTTGTTTTTATCTTTCTTGAAGTAATAAAGCATAATATGCCAGAAATATTGCTTATTTCTTTCCACCTTCAGTATTAAAATGACTACACAAAAATTCACCAATTTTGATTTTTTTAATGCACACTGATAAGACAGCTGTCACAATACAATCTGACAAAATAGTTTCCAATGAAGTCAAAGACAACTAGGTGCTACTAGAGCTATCTTATGGGAAAAACTGAATGAACTTTTTGGACAACCGATAAAAACAGATTCATAGACACAGAGAAAAGACTGACAGCTGTCAGAGGGGAAGTGGGTTGAGTGCTAGGTGAAAAGGATAAAGGTATTAAACAAAGAAGAAAAACAGACAACAATATGGTGATTACAAGAGTGAAAAGGTGGTAGAGGGAGGTAGAAGAGAATGAAAGCGGATAAATGGTAACAGAAGGAGACTTGACTTGGAGTGGTAAGCACAATAAAGTGTGCAGATGATGTATTATAGAATTGCACACCTGAAACCTATTGATATATAATATTATTCACCAATGACACCTCAATAAATTTAATATGAAAAAACTGAGTATCAAAGAATTCTCACATATAATAACCAAGCAGAGGAAGATAACCCAGAAAAAAAAGAATGAAAATAAACATCCAGAGGAAAAAAGAGAAAGATAAGTGAAGTGAGGCACTACAAAGACAAGAAAAAGGTGTTCTAGATAGAGAGAGAATGTTAACACATTGGAATTACGGTAGTAAGTTTGGCGAACACAAGGACTGATTTGGGTATTAAGGCTGTAATCAACCTTAGGTAGTTTTTAGCAGGAGATTTTTTTGGGTGATGATACAGGCCAGTTTTCTGGGTGTTTTAGAGTCAGAGAGGGTCAGAAACAGTGTCAGACAGAAGTTCAGTTGGGAGTGTTAGGGTGCTACTAGGAAGGAGATATAGGTCATAGATAAATTATTAAAAATTAAGCTAGCAAAGACTTCAGCACATTTAAACATGAGTAGATAAAATATACTTGAGAGGAAGAGCTATATAAAAGAAGAATGTAACAGAATGGATAGTTGTTTAGAATGATCTTGGAAAATCATTTGGAATTAAAAGTAGCTTACTGAGACACTATTGAACCTTGCATAGATTCTTTTGTTGTGGTATATATCATCTTCTTGGTCAGCTTTTGAAAAATTTAATCTGCTGTGATTTTTTTCTCATTATAAATATATGGACATTAATTTATAGTTTTATCTTTAGAATTTTGTATGACTCTTCTTAAAGAGGATGTCCCCTAATTATGTGAGGATCAGTACAAACGTAGCCTTTTTGCACAAAATTTTTGATCAATTCAATTATGTGTTTTTTTTTTTTTACAAAACTTACCAACACAGCAAAGTTTACAGTTGGAAGGGGTTTCTTCTGCTGTGATTTCTACATTTTATTTTCCTCATTCTAAATGTCTGTTATTTTTCCTTGGGTTATCTTCCCTTTAAGTGGAACTAAGTACAGAATTTTACATGAATCCTCCAGAGAACAGTTTTCCTGGAAGTGTCTTTAACATACAAATACAATTCCGTAAGCTCAGCCAGAGCTTTGAAAGTTAAAGCGCTGGGGCCCCAGTTCAGTGGTTTGAGAAGAAAGACACTCATATCCTCTTGTGACTTGCTGGCACCTAATCAGCACAAAGGATGGAAAGAGAGAGATGACTGGATGCGTTCATCGTTAAGGAGGGGGAATACATAAGCCTGATCCAAAATATTGGCTGATGTTTTTCAAAGTAAAAATGACAGCAGAGAGATCTGCTGTATCATGGACTGTCTCTCTCTGATCTGTAAATTCAGATAGTCTTGTACCGAGGAATAAGGAATGAAATCAACTGTCTTGAGAGCAATGTCCTTCACACCGGAGACGATATATGTTTGAGCCACATCAGACAGAGGGTAGAGGGACAATGCTTCAATTTTCTGGTGCTTTTCAGAATTGTGACAGTTGTTCCATGCAAAGAGCAGTGAAGAATGGCTCAGGAAACCTTTCTTATTTGCCCACCCCTTCCAAACTTCCCTTTCTCTATTTTTAGTCCATCATGGCCTCTCCTGGTCTTTACTATATCCAGTCAAAGAGAAGGAGGAAATAAAAAAAGGGTTTTCATGGGAACCTCATTTTGGAATGTTACAGCACTTAAAAACTATTTAAAGTTCCAAGTAAAGTATATTTGGATTTTAAATTATTTTTGAAATGGAAGGCAAAAGCTATTACTGGAATATTTATCTAGAGAAGCAAACAATAATGCATTTTAAAATGTATGTATCAAATAAATGGACAAGCTACATCTATCTCTCCCACCACACACACACACAATCAAGATGCCTGTCAGTGTCAGCTCTAGGATACAACTGTCTTGCCCTTGACCCTTCCTCTTGGTCTCCACCACTCTAGAGTATGCACTTTTCTTGTGCTGTTAAAGGTGTCTTATTTATCTTTGTACCTCCAGTGTCTACACTGCCCACATAGTACGTGTTCAGTACATTTATTAACAAATTGATCATTTTAACTCTTTATTTTTAGTAAACAATAATGCTATATGAAATGGCTCCATTGTATTCCCCCCCCCAGTTTTATCGAGGTAATATTGACAAAGAAAATTGTGTATCTTTAAAGTATACAATATAACATGATGATTGGATATATGTATACATCGTGAAATAATTATTGCAATTAGGTTAAAAAACACATCCATCATCTCACATAGTTACTTTTGCATGTGTGTGGTGACAATGCTTAAGATCTACTCTCTTAACAAACTGCAAGAGTGCAATACTCATTATTAACTATAGTTACCATGGTGCACATTAAATCCCCAGAACTTACTCGTCTTACTACTAAAGGTTTTTACCCTTTAACAACATCTCCCCATTTCCTCCATATCCAAGCCTCCAATAACCATCATTTTATTCCCTGTTACTATGGATTCCACCTATTTTTGGATTCTTTATATAAGTGAATCATACAATACTTGTCTTTTGGTGTGTGGCTTGTTTCACTTAGTGATGTATTATTCAAGTTCATCCATATTGTCACAAAGGGAAGGATTTTGTTCTTATGGCTGAATAACCTTATATCACGTGTTTTTTATCCCCTCATCTGTCAATAGACATTTAGGTTGTTTTTGTACCCTCCCCATTAGAATAATTCTTCAGTGACCATGAGAGTAAAGACTATTTCTTTGACACGGTGATTTCATTTTTTCTGGATATATACTCAGAAATGAAATTGCTGGATCACATGTTTTATTTGTAATTATTTGAGTGAACCTCATACTGTTTTCCAGAGTGGCTCTACCAATTTACATTCTCAACAAGAGTGTACAAGGGTTTCCTTTCCTCCACAACCTAGCCAACATGTTATCTCTTATCTTCTTGATAAAAATCATTCTAACAGGTCTAAGTGATACCTCATTGTGATTTTGATCTGCATTTCCCAGATGATTAGTGACGTTGAGAACCTATTCTTGTACTTGCTGGTCATTTACATATCTTTGTTGGAAACATGTCTACTCTGTGGGGCTGGTGTGGCTCAGTTGGTTGGAGCATTGTCCTGTACACTAGAAGGTCATCAGTCCAATTCTTGGTCAGGACACATGCTTAAGTTAAGGGTTCAATGTCCAGTTGGGGTGCATGTGGGAGGCAACCAATCAATGTTTTTTTCACATCAGTGTTTCTCTCTCTATCTCTGAAATCAATAAATATATATAAAAATTAAAAAAGAAATATGTCTATCCAAGTCCTCTAGCCAAATTTTAATTGGATTATCACTATCACTACTACTATTATTATATGCTATTTTGTTGGATCAGCTATTATATGGTTTGCAAATTATTCTCTCCAATTCCATAGGTTATCTATTTATTTTATATTTTTATGAATCATCAAACATATTTTTATTGTCATGTTGTTATAATCATAAACATATTGACTATATCTTTCTTCTTTCTTAAGTGAAATTAACATTTTTCCCTATAAGACATACATACACACTGGAATCTCAAAACATTGTGCAAATATAAGTACATATGCTTTCAATTTTGAAGTATTGAAAAGTTTATTTGTTTAGTTTAGTTAACTACCTGTTAATAGGGGCAATGTCAGACGTATTAGTAAGGAGTCTTTTGCATCTTTAACTCAAATCAACTTAAGGGAAAAAGAGGATTTATAATTTCATGTAATTAAAATTCCAGGAGTAAATTAGCTGCTCTTCAGACACACTTGGATCCAAGATATCAAATTTTGTCATTTGCAGTCACTGCTGACCTCCCTTTTTTCTTTCTCCCTTTTTGTCCTCTCACCCTATCTTTTGGTTATTCTGCCTTTTGTATGTTGGATTTGCTCTTCAAAAAGACTGTTTCCTTCAAGGCTATATTACATAGTATTATCTTAGAATTATAATATTATATTTCATATGCTTGATTAATAATGGAATATCATAGCATATGCTATTATTAATATTATACTACAGTATGACATATAAAATATTATATAATTAAATCATAGGAATATAATTATATATAATATATTTATTATATAAAATTTATACCCACTTTAATATTGTGTATATTGTGTTCTGTGTGAAGTTTAATTACATTAATATATGCCATTAAATTTTCTGTTAAAATTTTAATTAGGTACATTCGATAAATTATTACCTTATATATGTAATGTTTTAAATTTTTTATTGTTGAAGGAACATTACTTTTCAAATTAAAATGTGGTAGCTTTTTTGGCTTATATTTAAAATAGATAGACATTTTTTTCCCTCATCAGTAAATTTGAAAAGCATGCAGAGGTTGAAGGGTAGTAATACTCTGTTCTTTGTATCTGAAAGTGGCAGTCCTGACCTGCCATTAGTCGGGGCACTTATCGCTGGGATAGATTCTTCTGGATATGTCTGCTATTCTGTCCACTCACCCCAGGCTTCTCAGGACGAAAGGTGTAATCGGTGGCCTCAGAACAGAGCAACGCTAATGAGCATGACCCTGACCTCCTGAGAATAGTGTTCTAACCCCTTGACCCAAAGGAAATATAAAAGCTTGAGCAATATATTTAAGAGTAACTTTGGGATTAGTTCTACACATATAAAGACAAATGAGGAAATAAATTCTACTCACAAGTAGAGAGACTTGGATAATTGTGTGATATTTGAAACATAAAACTTAAACTGAAAACTGTTATACTCATAAATTAAATAATATTATCATTCCTTTTAACTAACTTCAGAATTACTTTTCTTTAATATTTCCTTAGTTAATAAGACCTAAATCATATTGTTATAATTAATTCTATTAAAAGTTCTTTAAGCTTTTTTCTTTTTAAAAGACTTTATTATCTATTTTATTCAGCTATTTGAAACACATACTGAAATTATACTATGTTTGGAAATTTCAATTGAAGTATTTGAATGTTGAGATATATTTAGATTATAACTGAATAATGTCAAATGATTATTTTTCACTAGACAGTTTGAAGACATTTTTCAATTTGTAGACACTGACTGTGATGCTCACCTCTATAAATACTGATCATTCTGAATTGTTATCTTGAAAATGTTTTACTCTAATTCTTGCTTATAAATTTATTAATATTTTATTAATCTGATGGTATACAGAAGTTCTAATATCAGAAATTATAATGTACTATTACTTGATACAAATTACCTGAATAAGATTGTTGTTTACCTTTTTTAATTTGATAAGTAATAAGGTTAATTTTTATAAGTCATAGGTGTTCAGATGTAAGCATTTGTTGGTCACTGAAGTAAGAAAGGTCAGTGTGAACTGGTCTGACAAAAAAACATAATTCTTGTTGTTCTCATTTAAGAAATAAACAATAACTTCCCCAAAGAGAACTGGTTATACTAACCCATTATTTGTTCAAATACTTTCTTTTTTTCAATTGAAGCTTCTGTTCTGGCTTGCCTAACAGTGTATGGAAAGCAAGACACTTTTTCTTTTTTTGTTGTTGTTTATTAGATTCTACACCTGAGTGAAATCACTTGGTACTTGTCTTTCTCTGATTGGTTTATTTCACCTAGCATAATGCTCCTCTTATAGGGGGAATAAATGTTGATGGAACGAGACTTGACTTGGCTTGATGACCACACAATACAGATGATGTATTATGGAATTATACACCTGAAACCTTCAAATATTACTTACCAATATCACCCAAATAAATTCAATTAAAAAAAGAAAAAAGAAGAAAGAAGGGCACTTTTGACTCTAGACATCAATTTTCAGATAGGACATAATACCAGGGTCCTGCCTGGTACTTTCTGGAAGAAGAGAGACACCAACTTCAGGGCCCTGGCCAAATTTCAATTTGGGGATTTACATTCTGCTTCCTTTAAAGGCCTCTGGTTGGTTCGGTTTGACAAGGAACTCTTCACTTCCTGCCCGAGGAGTTACAGAATGTGACACTGCTCTGGGAAATGGTTGCTGAGTTTGCTCCTTAGGTGAGTGAATGTCAGCACTGCAACTCTCTCTCTCTCTCTCCCTCTCTCTACACACATCCACATCCACACACTGACACACTCACAAGCACAAACACGTGAATGGTAAATTGAAATCTCCATGTGAAAGGTGTGCTTTTGTACACATCTACATTTTCATACAGCCAGGTCCTACTGTATCACCAATATCATGGAAATAGGGTGTCTGTCAGTACACACAAACATATTCCAGTTATTGAAGAAGGCAGTGATTATTTAAGTTTTAAGATTCAATCATATTATAACTAAAGCCATAATTCATAAATAAGAGTGTAAGTTATCAGAGAAGAAATGATAGAGTAGGTGCCCCATCTGTGCCTCCAGGGACAGCCCAATTGATGAACACATTACCGTGACTTACATTAAGAAAGCTTCTACACATGTGCAGAAATTTCCAGTAACCTCTAACTACTCCAGGTTACTATTCACAATAAGAAGAGCAGAATTTTAGAAGTCTCCCTAAAGAGGGTAATAGCAGGATTTAGTTCCTAGTGGATTACAGCCCACATTATGAAACGACTGCACATTTGGCACAATTATGCACCACTGGCAGCCTTTTCTCAAAGGAAGCCTCATGTTAAATGAACACTTAGAATCATTTTGGAACTCATGCATCTTGCAGCTAACACTGTGCTAAGTTAAGCATCCAACGCTGCCCATCTGGTAGAGAGAGAATATCAAGGCTGTAATATCATCAGTCCTTCCCCTTAAAAGCTTTGATTTCATTAAAGATGACTTGTCGAAGTGCTTCAGAAAATGAGATACTCTGCAAAATGTGCTGAATAGGACAAAAGGGCATTTAGTACATAAATTACTGTCTTATCCATTGTTGTTTTTAATGTTTCCCAAGCACATGCAGGTGGGCTGTTTTGGTGCTTAGGTGTCCTTTGAAGCCTTTCAGGAAGATGTTCAGTGGGAACTGAAGTGCTGAGTAATATACATTTGCAGTGAGAGGTAGGGCCCATTACTCTCCAGTGTATGATTTGAATGTTCGATTTTCAGAAGAGAATTTGGAAACCTCAGAAACAAAATGCAGGCTTCAGTTCCCTTCCAGAACTAAATATTTGGGGAAATGAATGTCAGAAGATATACATGAATATATTTCATACTGCCACTACTCTTACCACAAAAGTGTGCTTTAAAAACACTGCAGATACTTTACAAAAATATGTAATCGCATGACTGCCCACAATGAATTGAGCACTGCCTACAGTGCTCAAGTCACTTTGCACTGACACCTGTTTGGAACATACTACAAAATGTAAACAGAGCAAGTAAGATCCCATCAAAAAAAAATAAAGTTCAAATTGGCTTTTACTTATCCAAAACTCTCTGCTCAGAGATGGTTTATTTAATTAATTTTATTGAAATTATTTCTTTTTGCCTAGCTCATAATGCCCTGATATTAGTTATCCAGACTGCAAGTCAAAATTCGAAATAGCAAAATACAACCGGGGCTGCCGGAACCCAGGCCGCATATTTTAGTGAAAAGTGATAGCAAATTTCAAAAACTATAGCAGCCTTTCATTTTCATAATGTCTTTTACCTAGAATTTATTCAAGGAAGAAATAAAGTGAAATCATCTTGACCATCATACTTTGTTTTTTTGTCTTATCCATATTCATTAGTTTTCAAAATACAGACTTCAAATTGCCTTACAGTGTGACATAAGCTGTGTTCATAAGTTTTATTTAGAAATCTCCATTTGGGCTGTTAAGTCTGATTCTGAGTTTATTTAACCATTCAATAAGGATAAGAATCATCATTTTATGGACTTAAAGGAAAAAGTTGAACTTCATATTTCAACAGATTCTAAGCAAATTGCTATTTTTTACTATGATATTCTTACTTAATGTTAAGTAAAATACAACAAATAGTCCTCACTGAGAAAGGCTATCTTTAAAAATTCAGGAGACTGTTTGTTTTAGAAATATTTTTATTTAAATTATTTAAAGTAACTTTTAGATGTTGACAATTTTATTTAATTGTGTTCTGAGAATGAGCTTATCTGGAAGTTTACAACCCTCAAGGGTTATAAATAGCTTACATTATACTCCTATATTTTGCTTTCACTTATTTCTTATTCATTCCAGGAGAGTATAAAGTAAGACAAAACAAAACAAAACATAGCCACCATAGTTATTTGCTTTTCTCATATATTTCTGTATTAATTTTCAAACTATAGACTTAGCAGTCTAAATATATTATAGTTATAACTTAAGTTGTAATTTATGTTGTATTCATTATTTTGATTTCAATTATTTGTGTTTGGATTATCAAATCCATTTTTCATTTTATGAATTCCTTTTTAATCTCTTTCTCCAAATTAAAACACATATTTATATTATTATAACTCAAATTAATCCATAAATTCAATCTCATTGTATACATTTTATACATTAAAAATTTAAGAAAGTAATAAATAAAATCCCTCCGAACCCTCTTTACCCTCATTAAGTTGTCACCAGTGAAGACACTGTCACTGTGTGCCTTCAAGGATTACAGAGTTCTGTGGACCACTGATTGACCTGAGCCTCTCCTTTCACTCTTTTTGAATGAGAGTGTTGATAGCAGTTATCCTGAGCATGTCCTACCATTGTATGCTAAGTGTGCTGGGAGCTGATAAGTTGTCTATTCAGTTCACAGGTTTGTTAATTGATAAGAACTACCCTTAAGCCCCATATGCAACTGAACATAATTTAGATTTTGAACCTGAACCTAAAACCATAATGGGATGAGAATTTGGGGGCCTTGAGGGAGGAGGTAGAATTTTTTTTGTCTGTAGGGCAAATGTGGATTTTTATAACCAGAAAGGAGGTGGTGGCCAGTTGTATTTTATAAAATCAGGCACAGTAGTATTTCTGCCTCCATAAACTTTTCCAGAGCCTTGGCATCCCTTTTTCAAGAACTACAGTCCATTTCTGATCTCTCTGAAACTAGATGGAATGTTGTGGCTGTTTTGACTTAATAACATTGGTGGAAATAATGCAACATGACTTTCAGTGCTAGGTCATGCAGTAATATGGCTTCTACCTGGCTCTCTGCCTCTTTGGATACTTGCCTCTTTAATTCTGAGGGACAATATTCTGAGGGTGCCAAGCAACATCAAAATATCACATGCAGGTGTGCTGCCTGATAGCCCCAGCTAGATCCCAACTGACAGAGAATAACGACAGCTGCCAGACATGTAAGTGAACAACTCCTCAGATGATTCTAGCCCCTAACAATTAAGCCATTGCTGCTGATGCCAAGCAGAGGAGAGATACACTGACTCCATGAAGGCTTGAATAAACTATTGACAAACTTGTGACCAAATAAATATTTTAAGTAATTAATCTTTGGAATTTTTTTCTGCACAGAAAAAGCAAGAATAGATTGCAAGCTCTCGTAGCTAGCTGATTAGAGGCATATGAAAATAAATCTGAGCAAACTTAGCATGGCTTCATTTGGATGGTTGGTATTTTTATGTGTTACTTAAGTTTTAATAACATAATTTTGGGGATATTGGATTACCGTCTTTGGTTCATTTATTGGTGCCATAGATACGGAGTAATCAGACCAGTAGTATGTATTTGTGTGTGTGTGTTTAGGTATGGAGTTTCTGCAGAAAGAAAGGTATTTTCCCACTTTCAATTATACTAAGCAGAGCTGAATGCTGAGGAAGGAAATCAATAACTAAGATATTAAAGAGTAAGTGAGTAAGTGAGTAACTGAGTGAGCGAACAAGTGAGTGAGTAGGTGACTAAGTTAAAAGGAAAGTTTTTTCTTCCCTTTAGGGCCAGGAGTTACTTTGACCCAGACTGAAACACAAACATGCTAGGAGCCCTACTAGAGGTGGTAGTCTTGGGGGTGAGCAGCCACTTCAGGTGGTAAAGTTGAGCTTCCTCTTCTAATAGTAGGGCTGAGATACCTCTGGCTTTTTTAAGTCAGGAGCCATTCCAGTGAGAACACTGGATTTGTGCAATACTGTTCACTATTTTGAAGTTCCTTTTTATTATTTCTAAGCCTTCAGCAAAGTTTCATGAAAATTATCTTCTGATCTTTGCTCATCAAGCATATAAGAAATCCAGAATCAAAGCTTGCCCTGTGCTAGAAAGAAATAGGTAAGTGTAGGGTTTGATACCAGAAGACAAATAGCCATACTTGTCTCTAGTGAAAAGTAGTACATACTAGAGCAGCCATCTCAAGGCATATATGAAAGGCAAAGGAAGTATTTTGGAGGAGTGATTCAAAGACTGAAACTAAATAATTAAGATGTCCCATAATCAAGTCTGATTACACAGTGCTCTAGGAAATTCCTGTGGAAAGCTAATTTACATCACTAAAACTTCTGAGGAGACTTTCCATGATAACGTGGATTACAACAGTTAAACACATCATTTACCAAACATTTGACCATCTGTAATAACATGTCTCTGTCTCTCAGTTTTCCGTTAAGATAGTGATACCTTTCTCGGAGAATTAGTGGTTAGTTAAGTGAAATACTAAATGTTTTGGTTGAATTGAGGCCTTCTTTTCTACACAGGCATTAAAACAAATCCCACAAATAAGTTTAATGTAACAAAATTATGAGGCACTCAGAAGAAAATATAGAGAGTATTGTTTTCCTAAGCTTTGGTTTGGAAAGGATTGTCTAAATATGAAGATGAAGAAACGTAAAGATGAAGACACTAACTAATAAGAGATAAAATTAATTTGACTTCCACCAATTTAAAAATATGAACTTTTTGATGTTAAAAAAAGACAAAAATAAAATACATTAACAGAGAAGTAGATAAGAACTGAGTATAATTTCTTAAAATTTAATATAAATATTGAATAAAGTATAAAATATGTTTTATCTCACTAAGAAAGAAGAAATTCCAAAATACTTCCATTGAGAGCCTATTGTATTTGCAAATCCAGTGTTGGATAAAGTATAATAATATTGGTGATTTTTTACTTTGACGGAAGGAATATAAATTTAGTGAAAATATTTCAAACTCTAAAATTATTCTAGAATATAGATAATAATTTAGCAATATATAAGGAAAACTGCAAAATAATTCACTGTTTGATACAACATTCCACTTGTAATAATATATTCTAAAGAAACAAAAACACAGAAAAAAATATATACAATGATTTTACTATAGTTTAAATAAAAATAGTACAATAGCACAAAGTAAATGTAGTACAATAGATTCAATATGTTATGTGTATAATAGTATTACTACTTATGTACTATTTCACTGCTATGACAAGCTATTATACTGATAAGCTAAACTATTAAGCAACAGATTTTTGAAAGAAAAAAATAAGTGGTGAAAAAAAGAAAAAATATGGCAGCATTAAAAAATATATGTGAGAAAATGTCTAAAATAAAATATAACATAATAAAAATGATGAATTTTTAAGGAAACTTTTGTTTTCTTTTTTACTTTTTGTACATTTTACATATTTTTACAAAGAATTTATACTATTTCTTCAAATTGACAAAAAAGATTTAAATATAAGAATGAATAGCATGTCAGAATAAAATGTAAAAGATAAAAGTATTAAATTTTCTTTTGGAATCAGTTTGATTTACAGATCAAATTTTTATTTAAGTGAATTGAAATTTATTAATCTGGGATCAATGAAGGTTTTGTTGTATGAGGTTCAAGGACCCAAGGTAAAATTACAATTCCAAGAAATACGTGAATAAGGAAAATATCCATTCAGCTGTTAAATTTTTATTGGTAATTAAAGGTCTGATGTTTAGTATCAAGGTACATCTGAGAATTGCTAAGTCAAAAGGTTGCCTGAATAAGAGTCAGGTTAGAAAGAAAATTTTAATCTGGTTTCCAAGACACCAATTTCTTTTATCATATGCTCAGGTGGTGGATCCTTTGGAAACTGCCTTTTAGGATATCTGGACTCCCCAACCTAACCCACCTCCCATATTAGAGGAGTGGGAAAAGTAAAAGCAACAAAAAAGGCAAATACTTATATGTATATTTAATTGGAACCTTAAACAATATAATCTGCATATCAAATCCAATGCCAAGACAAATCCCCTCAGCTGTGATTTCTTCTGCAGGGAAAACAAAGGACAGGAGGACCCCCAGCAGCCTTTGTACTACCACAAACACCCACATCTACTGCTAAACCACCACAATCCATTAGTGCCCTCACATCTGCCCATAAATAAAGGTCTTCCTCCATCAAGGACAGTCTAAAAAGTTTAGAAGAGCTTATGGTTCCCTTAAGTTCACAGACATCAATGCAAGGCTATGAGACAACAAAATATCAAGAAAACATGACACCACCCAAGGATACAATAATTTCCAATAGCTGAAACTAACTGGAAAAAAAAAAGAGATTTACAAAATTGCCTGACAGGGAACTCAAAATAATTGTTTTTAACAAGCTCAAAAAGCTACAAAAACCAAACCAAACCAAAACAACAACAACAACAACAACAAAAACCCCACGGATAAACAACTCAAGAAACGTAAAAACACAACTGAAAAAAAAAAAAAAGATTTGTGCAGTGTGTGATGAAGGTTCTATGAGTGATGGAATATGTGAAAAGTGGTTTGTGAAGTGTATTGACACTAATGACATTTTGGCCAAATAATTATTTGCTGTGGAGCTATCTTACACATTGGATGACATTTAGCAGCATCCCTAATCTCTAGCCACTACAAGCCAATAACAGGAGATAGCCAACATGCTCAAAATACCAAAATCAATAAACTTAGTGAAAATGTAAAAACTATCTTTCATTTTACAGAAAAAATGTGAAGGACTTTTTGGTCAGCCCAAAAAGTCCTTTGGGCCATATGTAGCCATATGTAGATTAATGAAATAATGGTAAGGTAGTATATAAATTACTCTCAACTCAAACAAAAAGTTAATAAATAAAAATTTGTGAATGCACAATACACCAATATACAATACACTACAAAAATGCAAACTGCATATGGGGAGAAGTAGAAGACTAGTGTTTTGTAAGTAATTGAAAATAAGTTGTTAGTAACTTAAACTGGAAGGTTATAACTATGAGGTATTTTATGCAGGCCCTGAGAAAACCATAACAAACACAAAAAAAAACTATAACAGAGACACAAAAGATAAAAAGAAAAAAAACTAAAATTACTACAGAAAATATCATCAAATAACAAAGGAAGATAGTGAGAGAGAAAGAGTGAGATGAAACAATCTCAAGATAAACAAAACAACAAATAAAAAATAAATACAATGACAATAGTAAGTCCTCAATTATCAATAATCACCTTAGATATAGATTAAATTAATAGGCATAGTGACTAAACAAATAAAAATAAGACTCAATAATATACTGTTTATAAGAAACGTATTTTAGAATAAAAGACACACATAGACTGAAAGTGAAGGGATGGAAGAAGATATTTTATGCAAATGGTAATCACAAGCAAGTAGCAGTATTTATACTTTTATCAAATGAAATAAATTTTAAGTTTAAAACTATATCTAGAGACTTCTGGCCAAGATGGAGGTATAGGTAGACTCACTGTGCCTCCTTGGGCAACCAAAAGAAGGACAACAACAATTTAAAAACAAAAAACAATCAGAACTGACAGAAAATTGAACTGTATGGAGGTTCGACAATCAAGGAGTTAAAGAAGAAACATCCATCCAGACCAGTAGGAGGGGTGGAGTGGGGCAGCCGGGGAAGAGAGGGTTCACAGCAAAGTGGTGGCTGCTGGAATGGGGTGGGCAAGGTGGCAGCTGGTGGAACCGGTTTGGTCCCACATACGTGTGCAGATAAATCAGGAGGAACAACTGGGGAGGTCCCACATACAAGTGAAGATAAACTGGAACAACTGGGGAGCAGGATGGACTGCTCAACCCAGGGTCCCAGAGCAGGGAAATAAAGCCTCAAACCATGGATTAAAAACACCTTTGAGGGTTCAGGTGGCAGTAGGAGAAACTCCCAGCCTCACAGGAGAGACTGTTGGAGAAACCCACAGGGTCCTAGAATGTATATAAACCCACCCACCTGGGTATCAGCACCAGAAGGGACCAATTTGCTGGTGGGAAGTGGGGGAAGTGACTGAAATCAGGCGTAGAGTGGAGCAAGTGCCATTGTTCCCTCTCAGACCCCTCCCCCATATACAGCATCACAACACAGTGACATGGGTTGCCCCACCCGGGTGAACACCTAAGGCTCCGCCCCTCACTACATAACAGGCACGTCAAGACAAAAAAATGGCCCAAACAAAAAAGCAGATCAAAGCTCCAGAAAAAATACAACTAAGCAATGAAGAGATAGCCAACTTATCAGATGCACAGTTCAAAACACTGGTAATTAGGATGCTCACAGAATTGGTAGAATTGAGTCACAAATTAGATTAAAAAATGAAGGTTATGCTAAGTGAAATAAAGGAAGAGGTACAGGGAACCAATAGTGATGGGAAGGAAACTGGGACTCAAATCAACGGTATGGACCAGAAGGAAGAAAAAATATCCAACCAGAAAAAAATGAAGAAATGAGAATTCAAAAAAATGAGGAGAAGCTTAGGAACCTCCAGGACAACTTTAAATGTCCCAACATCCAAATTATAAGGGTACCAGAAGAAGAGGAAGAGCAACAAGTGGAAAACTTATTTGAATGAATAATAAAGGAGAACTTCCCCAATCTGGCAAAGGAATTAGACTTCCAGGAAGTCCAGGGAGCTCAGAAAGTCCCAAAGAAGTTGGACCCAAGGAGGAACACACCAAGGCACATCAAAATTACATTAGCCAAGATTAAAATGGAGGAGAGAATCCTAGAAGCAGCAAGAAAAAAAGGAGACAGTTACCTACAAAGGAGTTTCCATCAGACTGTCAGCTGATTTCTCAAAAGAGACCTTGCTGGAAAGAAGTATTCTAAGTCATGAAACGCAAGGACCTACATCCAAGATTGCTTTATCCAGCAAAGCTTTCATTTAGAATGGAAAGGCAGATAAAGTGCTTCCCAGACAAGGTCAAGTTCAAGGAGTTCATCATCACCAAGCCTTTACTATATGAAATGTTAAAGGGACTTATCTAAGAAAAAGAAGATAAAAAATATGAACAGTAAAAAGACAGCAAACTCACAATTATTAGTAGTCACACATAAAACAAAAACAAAAGTAAACTAAGCAAACAACTAGAACAGAAACAGAACCACAGAAATTGAGATCACGTGGAAGGTTATCAACAGAGAAGTGGGGGGAGGTACAGAAAATAAGTAGCATAGATGGTAGGTAGAAAATAGACAGGGGGAGGGTAAGAATAGTATAGGAAATGTAGAAGCCAAAGAACTTATATGTACGACCCATGGACATGAACTAAATGAGGGGAAAGATGGCAGGAGCGGGGAGTACAGAGCAGAGGGGAATACAGGGGAGAAAAACATGGGACAATTGTAATGCCATAATCAATATAATATATTTAATAAAAACTATCTCTAGCCCTGGCTGATGTACCTCAGTGGATTGAGCTCAGGCCTGTGAATAAAGGATCACGGTTCAATTCCCAGTCAGGGCACATGCCTGGGTTGCAGGCCAGTTCCCAGCAGGGGATACATGAGAAGTAACCATACATTCATATTTCTCTCCCTCTCTTCTTCCCTTCCTTTCTAAAGATAAACAAATACAATCTTTAAAATAAATAAGTAAATGATAAATAAAAATAAAAAAACTATCTCTAGAGATGGAGAAGGTCATTATATAGAATAAAATAGTCAATTCAACAAGAAGTTATGACAATTTAAAATATATATATACTCATCATCAGTGCAGTGCACCTGACATATGGCAAATATAAACACATCTGAAAACAGAAAAGTGACTTCAATACTCCACTTAAAACAATGGGTAAAACATTCAGACAGAATATCAGTAAAGAAACAACTGAACCCTGACCAAATATAATTGACATATACAGAATTTTCCACCCAACAGTAGAAGAGAATACATTCTTTCCAAGCACATACAGAACATTATCCAAGAAACATCACAAGCTAGATCACAAAACAAACTTAAGATCAAAATCAAAATCATTCCCAGTTTCTTTTCTAGCCACAGTGAAATGGAATAAGAAATCAATAACAGCAAAATAAAATAAGCAAAAAAAATTCCCAAGAAAATTCACACATGCATGTGTAACACCACACTTTTTCGCATTAAAGATGAAATCAAAAGAGAAATTAAAATATATATTAAGGCAAATAACAACAAAAACACAGCAGAAATCTATGGGATGCTGCAAAAGCAGTTTTAAGAGGGAAATTTATAGCAATAAATGCCTATATTAAAAAGATCTCAAATAAAACAACCTGAATTAATATCTCTAATAATGAGGGAAAAAGCCCCAAATTACCAGGAGAAAGGATGTAATAAAGATTACAGCAGAAATTAATCAGAGCCCTGTTTGTTGTGGCTCAGTTGTTTTGGCATTGTCCTGCAAAGTGAAAGGTTGCCGGTTTGGGTTTAATTCCCCTTCAGGACACTTACCTGGGTGGCAGGGTAGGTCCGCAGTTGAGGGGTAGGAGAGGTAACCAATTGATGTTTCTCAGCCTTGCTTCTCCCCTTCTTTCCCCTCTCTCTAAAAATAAATAAATAAAATATTTACAAAAATCAGAGAATAACTACATACACATACAGAGAGAAAAAACCCCAAAACTATGAGTTTTATTAAAAAAGATAAAATTGATTAATTCCCCAGCTAGACTAAGAGAGCATTTTTTGTTGTTTTTTTTATTTTCTGTTTTTCAAGTACAGTCATCTCCATTTTCTCCACACCCCCACCTCCCACCCTCACTCCTTACCTAGCATCACTAGCCATGAGAGATGCATATTAAAAACACAGTGAAATACCACTCCACACTAGTCTGAATGGCTATCATAACCAAATCAACAAACAACAAGTGCTGGAGAGGTTGTGGAGAAAAATGAACCCTAGTGCACTGTTGGTGGGAATGTAGACTGGTACAGCCACTGTGGAAAACAGTATGGAATTTTCTCAGAAAACTAAAAATGGAACTGCCTTTTGACCTAGCAATTCTACTGCTGGGATTATACCCTAAGAATCCTAAAACGCCGATTCAAAAGAACCTATGTACCCGAATGTTCACAGCAGCACAATTTACAATATCCAAGTGCTGGAAATAGCTGAAGTGCCCATCAGTAAATGAGTGGATCAAAAATCTATGGTACATATACACAATGGAATACCATGCAGCAGAAAGAAAGAAGGAGCTCCTACTCTTCATGACAGCATGGATGGAACTGGAGAGCATTATGCTAAGTGAAATAAGCCAGGAGGTAAAAGACAAATACCATATGATCTCACCCAGAAGTGGAACCTAATCAACAAAACAGACATGCTAGCAAAATATGTAGAACCAGAGACATAAATAAAGAACAAACTGACAGAACAAGAGGAGAGGGGGAAGATGATAATGGGGGGAAGAAGGGAAGGTCATCAAGGAACATGTATAGAAGGAATATTCAAATAAATAAAATTATATACGAAAGAGGAGACATTACAATGGATATCTCTTAAACAAAAAGAATCAGAAGGGAATATTAGGAACAATTAATTATGCTCCAGCAAATTGGATAACCTAAAAAAAATGGATACTTTTCTAAAAAACATTATACCTACCAAAACAAAAGCAGACAGGAATAGAAAGCATGAGCAAATAGCAAACAAAAAATTAAATTTGCATTTAAAAAATCTACCAACAAAGAAAATCTCAGAACCTCATAGCCTCATGAGTTAATTCTACCAAATATTTAAATAAATAATATCAATTCTTCTTAAATTTTCAAAAAAACAGAATAGAGGCATCTGTAAACTTTGTTTATGAGGTTAGCATCACCCTGATTCAAAAACCAATAAAGATACTGAAAAAGAAAAAAGAAAACTTCAGGTTGATGTCACTGAGAAAAATAGAAGCAAAAATGTTTAAATACTAGAAAATAGAATTCAACTTACAAATATTAACTGTGGGTCTATACAGAGAAAAAGGGCTATGTGAAGTGGAAATTAAGAATACAATCTTATTCACATTAACAAGAAAAAGAATAAAATACTTAGGAATAAAGTTAACCAAAGAGAATAAAGACTTTAAAGAAAAAAAAATAAATGGAAAGACATCCTTTGTTCATTAATTGGAAGAATATTGTTAAAATATGCATACTACCCAAAGTGATCTACAGATTCAAAACAATCTCTATCAAAATCCCAATGTCATTTTTTACAGAAATAGTAAAAACAATTCTAAAATCCTGAAGAGCTAAAGCAATCTTTAGCAAGAACAATAAGACTAAAGCATCACATATACATATTTCAAAACATATTACAAATCTACAGCAATTGAAATAGTATGGTTTAGAATAAAAACAGACATATAGACCAATAAAACAGAATAAAGATCCCAGAAATAAATCCGCACATGTATGGTCACCTGATCGTTGACAAGAATGCCCAGAGTACATGAAGAGGTAAAGGATAGTCTCTTCAATAAACAGTCCTGGGAAAAGTGGATATCCACATGCAAAAGAATGAAACTCAACCCTTATCTCACACCATGTACAAAAATTAACTCAAAATAGATTAAATAATTAAATATAAATTCTGACATCTTAAAACGTAGGCAAAAAAAATCTCCTTTACATTGGCCTTGGTAATGACTCTGTGGATATGCCACCAAAAGTATAGACAACAAAAGTAAAAATCAACAAATTGGACTACATCAAATTTAAAAGTTTCTGTACAGAGAAAAAGAAACAATTTTAAAAATGAAAGGCAACCTATAGAATTTGAAAAAATTTTTTTCAAATCATATCACATAAAGATTAATATTCAAATCACATAAAGAAATTAGATAACAATGTAACAAAAAATCTGATTAGCAAATAGGCACAGAAACCAGGTAGTTATTTTTCCAAAGAAGACATTAAAATGACCAATAGGTATATGAAAATATATTCAATATCACTAAGTATCAGGGAAATGGAAATAAAAACCACAGTGAGATTATAGCTCACAATCATCAAAATGGTTATCATCACAAACTAGAAAATGAATGTTGGCAAGGATGTGGAGAGAAGGGAAACCTTGTACATTTTTGTTGGTGATGTAAATTGGTACTGACATCATTTGAAACAGTTTGGAGTTCCTCAAAAAATTAAAAATATATTTAACAACTGTATGATCAAGCAATCTCTCTTCTGGGCATATATCCAAAGGAAATGAAATTAGTATCTCAAATGGTATATCTTCACTCCCATATTTATTCTTACATTATTCACAATAGCCAAGATATGGAAACAATCTAAATGTTAACAGCAGATGAAGATGGAGCAGAATAAACAGATAAAGAAAATGTAATATATGTTAATATTATTCAGCTTTAAAAAGGAAATGTGGTACATTCATACATGTATAACATGGAACATCACTCAGCCTATAAAAAGAAGGAAATACAGCCATTTGTGACAATGTAGATGAATGTGGAGGATATTGTGCTAGTGAAATAAGCCAGTTATAGAAAGGCATATACTGCATGATCTCACTTATCTGTCGAGTTTAAAATAGTCTAGAGAAAAATGGAGGTGGCCAGGGCTGAGGGGAGGGGTAAATGGGGAGATGTTGGTCACAGGGTACAAAGATTCGTTACATGAGATGAATAGGGTTTGGAGATCTAATGCGTAATGATGTTATTATAGTTACCAGTACTTTATTTTATATTTAAAATTTGCTAAGAAAGTAGACCTTAAGTGTTCTCAGCACTCAAAAAACAAAAAGGAAAAAAAACAAAAACAATAGTAATTATATGAAGGGATGGCTATGCTAATTAGCTTGAATTTAGTGATTATTTCAAAATGTGTGTGCCTACTAAACCATTACATTATACACCTTAAATATATACAATTGTTAATTGTCAAGAAAAGCAAAATATCAAATAGCAGAATATTGAATTTTAGGTATGTAAACAGGAGCATCAACATTTATATGTGTACATATTTATTTATATGAAAAATGAACTTTAAAAAATGTTTAAATATAAATTTATTTAAAGTATCATATCTTATTTTTATTTATTTCTACAGCTATATTTTTAATTAGCACTTGTAAAATGCATTAGTTGCTTCTATGACAGAAATAATGTCACAAAATTTGGCATGCTCTCTTTAAAAAAGATTAATGAGTAGTGCCAACAATGTGAAGACCTTATCTCAGTAACTAAAAATTCCAATTAATGAAATCTAAAGTAATTATATATTATTTTTATCTTACCTATCAAAGGTGCATTATTAATTTACAAATATATTTTATATGCTATAATTACTTGAATAAGTCACAAAAATTCTCATAAGTGAGAAATTAAAAACTGTATCATTGTGTCTAGGATATATATCTAGGCCACATGGCAAAGATATATTTGTAATTGGAAAGTGCATTTTGAGGTAATCAAAACCACATTAAGGATTTAACATGTCCACTTTCAAATTTTTAATTCAAGTTTTTATATGGCACCCATCAGATGTAAAAATATTTTTCTATATTTTAAACTAGATACATACTTAAAAGACATTTTAAATGTCTAAAATATAATTATTTTAGATACTGCTTATTGGAACTTTTAGTTTTTGAGGTAAGGCTTTCACATCGTTGGCATATTTAGGAGCCTAAAAGCCAATAACTTTTTTCTTACCCAAGTTTATGAGAAAAGGAAAGCTAAGGCCAATTAGAGACCTTTACTATTTATATAGCTAAAGCTGGAGAGTGTGGTTTATATCTGCAGGCAAATGAAGTGTCTAGTATCATTCCCTAGAATTAAATGTATTTACCCATCTAAGGACAGGGTCAGTCTGAGGGTGACCTTGCCCTGTCTGAAATGTATGGCTTGGAAGAGAAGAGCTAAATTTATGCTTCCTGGGGGCAACTTCCTCAGCTTGGTTGGCACTGGTATATTTAAATGCTTTTATCTGTTTTATTATAATTACCACTGCTCAGTAATTAAAAGTTTTACATTCACAAATTAATTAGAGATATTTTGTTCTACTTGCTCAAAGAGTTTAGTAGTATATGCTGCAAATGATTAATAAAATATTAATAAATGATTCATAGTTATTTATTATGGCCAACCAGTAAAAATTGATTCTTTGTTGCATTTTATGAAAATTAGTTTGTATATCTAAATTAAGGGCATTTCAATTGAAGTAGGAAAATGTATGCTAATTCTTCATAAAGGAGAGTCCTATTATTGTGAGGTATTCCATTTCTGATAAAGGCAGTTTTCTTTCCAGGTGTGCTGATTTTCCTACTATAGTGATCTAAACACTGAACATTGAAAGGTAAGGGGAACAACTAAAACAAGTGTCTAAAAAAGCAATTTTTTGGTTAAAAAAGTGATAAAATGTAAGTATGATTGAAACTAGTAAAAATGATGACAGTCATTTTTATTCCAATTCTGAAGGATTCTACATCCTGTACCTATTGCATAGTGTATATTGACCTCCTAGATCCATGACCTCTTCTTTCTAACAAAATTTCCTTTTCCTCCTTCCCATCTACTGTACTGTACCATCATCTAAAGGATGTGATAAAGTTGGTGTTTATTATCTGTCAAGGGACCAAGGAGATGAAAACTAGTCAACCAAAAGGTGTAATTTTAGGTTGTTGGATACCCCTGCATTTTTCTTAATTATTTCTGACATTTTATCTATTTCACCATGAGCTTCCTTGGAGGACACAGATAAAAAAATGTTTGTCATGACCCAGAAGAAGAAATACATCTTCTCTTAATAAATCCCACCTGAAATCATATAGGAGAAAGAAAGAAGGAATAACAATAAACATTTATCACTTGTTCTGTTTCATTTACTAAACTCCTTTTTGAACCTGAAAGACACTTCCTTCTCAGCATAAATGAGACTTCAGATAAAATGTGAGAGTCTGAGAAAAAGAATTCTAGATAAACTATACAAGATTTTGTTCAAGGGGAAATCGAAATGTTAAAATTACATTCTCTCCTGTTGTTATTCTAAGCTCTCTGAAGATAAGGCAGTATTTTGTTTATTGCTGTGTCCCTAACACTTAGTATATGGTAGGTTTTCGTAAGTATATCGCACAATACTTTGTTTTGTATGGCACTTAATGAAGGTACTATAAGTCCTTCCAGAAATGAGTGTGCTAAACCAGAAGAAGAGTAAGTATAAATTAATAATGACCACAAAGAGTGTCTCTTGCATGCCACACCCAGTATCTAGTGTGACATTACCCTATGATGATAGAGGATGTTGTTAAATCCGTGGTTTGAAACTTAAAAGTGATAAGTAAATATTGGAACAAAGTCAAAAATGCTTTTCTTATACATGTCTGTGTTTTTCTTGGCTTAACGGGTTGTAAGCCCCTTAAGATGAAAGGACCTCTTCAAAGATGGCCTCAGGGATCCATACCTCCTAATATGAATACCTTTGTGTAGTCACCTGCTGTATTTTATCTAGGTATGGCCTGTATAATCAATAGAATGTAGTGAAAGTAAATTTGTGTGTCTTTTAAAGCCCAGTCATAAGACTTGTAGTAGCTAGTAGCTTCCTCCTTGCTGTCAGAAGGAGCACTCTCGGGAAAGCCAGCCACCATGCAAGAAGACTGACAATCCTGAGATTACTGTGCTGCAAGTCCAAAGTGGCCACATGAAAAATCCTCATGAACATATTGTCTGCCTGCTTCATAACATTGTAGGCTTCTTAGCACGAGACATGTAGCTACATTGAGCCTTCAGATGGCTTCTTTCCCAGGTAGCATCTGACTGTGTTCACAGTCAGAATGCAAGTAAAAATCACACAAATGAGGTCAGTCAATTCACAGAACTAAGTATTTGGTTAGGTTGTTGTATAACTATGGAAATCAGAATGATGTTTTATAAGGTCATTAGGGTAAAACAGAATTCAGCCATTTTCATGGACTATCATTTATTAAAGAGAATTTCAGAAGTTTGTAAAATATTTTTTGAGTTTCAAATGATGAATTAAACCAAATATAGAAATAGTTATTCTTAAACTTGAAATTCATTACAAAATCTTTTGTTGAGTCTTGGAATGGGAAGGAGGTTTAATTACTATGGATCAAAATATACCCATACTATGCTTTTCAGGTCCAAAAGTACAATGAGGTGAAATTAGGCTCATCAGACTTTCACAAGCATATGATCTGGGAAGTTTTCTATAATTCTATTTAATATTTAAGCTGCTATTAATATAATTAATACCTTACTTTTAATTATTTTCCATTTCCATATAATGTCTTCAGATTTCAATTTATTCTGGTATTTTCAACCAAGATTTGTACAAGTTTATGTTGAGTAGGCATCTGCTATTGAATATGGCTTTATTTTTCTGTTATGTGTTAGAAAATACAGATCAATTGAGATGTAAAATTTCTGTTCTGACAAGTCACATGAGGGATAGATACACAAATAATATCATGTATGTGAACAAATACCTTAACAATTACCTCTTTGTTTAGAAGTTAAGGCAAAACAAGATGACAAGTAATCTCAGTAACAAATATGAAATTAGACAAAATACAGAAGAAAGAGAATAACCTATTGGAGAATGCATTTTATCAGACTAATTAATTTTATTTGATTTGTTCAAACATTTATTTATTAACTTTAAATGAGTACCTATTATCTGTTAGGGATGGGTCAAATTGTAGAAGGAATACTGGAAAGAAGACAGAGAAACCATTTTTCCCTAAGAAGACAGTAATCTAGTTGTGGTGCTGGTAAGAGCAAGTAAATAGACAAACGGCAGATCAGTGTAAGTCTCTAGTATGTCAAATACTGAAGTATATAAGAAATTCTAGGTCATTCTTACATACCTGTAGATAATAAAATACTGAGCAAAAATACATGTTAGGTGATTTACAAAAGCAATTCATTATTAAAATTAGAGACCATGACACTGGGTGGATGGCTCAGTTGGTTGGAGCATCATCCCATACACCAAAAGGTTGCAGGTTTGATCTCTGGACAGGGCACATACCTAGGATGGGGGTTTGAGTCTTGTAGGGGTGCACAAAGGTAGCAAACTATTGATGTTTCTCTCTCTCTCTCTCTCTCTCTCTCTCTCTCTCTCTCTCTCTCTCTCTCTCTCTCTCTCTGTCATCTCCCTTCCTTCTTCATTCCTTCCCTATCTCTCTTCTACTCTGAAATCAATGAACGTATCCTCCAGAGAAGATTTAAAAAATTAGCACTGTGACACATATGGGTATTTGTATTTTCATCTTTCTCTTTGTATGCACCTATATTTAGGCCAGCAATCACATTGTACTTGTTATATTTCTTGTCTCATTGTATTCTTTTGTTCTTTGACCATGGAAACAATTTGCAATGGACAATAATGTAATCGAAGTCTTGGTACTTCATTCTGGATATTTATTTTTTTCAAGTTCCTCCAAAAAACAGTTCATTCATGTTTTTTAAATAGCTTGATAAAGTAACTGTGGCAAACTAAACATGAAAATTTTTTTTCAAATTGAATTTATTGGGTGACATTTGTTGATAAAATTATATGGATTTCAGGTGTATAATTCTATATCACATCACCTGTATGTTGTATTGTATTGTATGTTCATCACCCAAGCCAAATGTCCTTCCATTACTATTTATCCCTCATTTACTCTCTCCTACCTACCCTCATCCCTGGTAATTACCATACTATTGTATGTCTATGAGTCTTTTTAAAAAATATTTTTTCTTTTTTTTATTTTTAGAGAGAGGGGAAGAAAAGGAGAAAGAGAGGGAGAGAAATATCAATGTGTGGTTGCCTCTCACATGGCCACCAGGCATATGCCCTTCCTAGGAATTGAACTGAGACCCTTTGGTTCACAGCCCTTGTTCAGTCTACTGAGCTACACCAGCCAGGGCTCTGTGAGTCTTTTTTACAGCTTAATTCCTGCACAACTTTCATCCAGTTCCTCAATCCCATTCCCCCATGAGAGTTGTCAGTCTATTCTCTGAATCAATGAGTCGGTTTCTATTTTGTTTGCTTATTTTGTTTATTAGATTTCACATATGAGTGAAATCATATGGTACTTGTCTCTCTCTGACTGGCTTATTTCACTTAGCATAATATTCTCTATGTCTATCCATGTCGTCACGAAAGGAAAGATTAGGTCCTTTTTAGTGACCAATATTCCATTGTGTAAATGTACCACAGCTTTTTGATCTACTCATCTAATGGGCACTTGGGCTGCTTCCAAATCCTGACTATTATACATGATGCTGTAAGGAACATTTATCTTCTGGTTTATAAACTCTTTCTTTAGTTATATTTAAGCTACTAATAAACCCTTCTTCAAATTTCTAATATTATTTATTCTGAGTTTTAGTTCTGTAATGTCTATTTTGTTCTTTTGTGTAGTTTTCAGTTTTGTGACAACATTTTCAATTTTCTCACTTATCTTCTTAAACTTATAACTATTGATAAGTTATAGTATGCATCTCTCTACTCCATTATCTTTACACCCTGTGAGTATAGTTCTGCTGACTTTTATTTCTGTTGGTTTTCATCCATTTGTTTTCTTTTAGTGTGTTTATAATTAATTTTGATTGAGAGTCAATCGTTTACATGAAACAATATAGTAATAATCAAGGCTTTTAAACAAGCTTTATACTTGTTCATAAGTGACTGGGGCATTTGCCATCCAAATAATTTATATCTATTCAGAGTTTTTGATATTTTTAAGCTAGGCTTTAGCACTTGCCAGGGAGAATATATTTCCAGTTTACTTCCTAGATTATAGCCTTTCATGGTCCTATTTTAGAGAATGTTTATGAGTATGCTTACCAAAAAATTATCTTTTGGCAAACACTGGAACCAAGTATTGATCCTCCTACTTTGCAGGCTGTTAGAAGATTTGGACAGATTATTTATTTCTCAGCCTTTCAGCAGATGCCTTTAATATGAAAGCAATAACCCCCCCAAAACAATGTCATTGTGATCTGTAGATTTATCTTTTCCCCATTGTGGCATTGTGAGTTCTCATTGTCTTTTTAGTTCTCTGATTAATTAAAGTTTGATTGTACCCTAAGAATCCTGAAATACCAATTCAGAAGAACCTAGCACCCCAAGTTTCACAGAAGCACAGTTTACAATAGCCAAGTACTGGGAGGTAAGTGCCTAAAAGTAAATGAGTGAATCAAAAAACTATGATACATTTACACAATGGAATTCTTTGCAGCAGAAAGAAAGAAGGAGTTCCTACCCTTTGAGACAGCATGGATAGAACTGGAAAGCATTATGCTGAGTGAAATAAGCCAGGCAGTGAAAGACAAATACCATATGATCTCACCTATAAGTAGAACCTAATCGACCAACCAAACAAGCAAGCAAAATATAACCTGAGGCATTGAAATAAAGAACAAACTGATAGTAACCAGAGGGGAAGAGGGAGGGGAATAATTATTGAGGGAAAAAGGTCAAGTTTAATCAAAAAACAGGTATAAGGGACCCATAGGAAAAGCCAAATGGGAGTAGGATTACAAATTGGAGGTGGGGGAGGGTGAGGCAGGGGAAAGTGGTGATGGGAAAATGGAGACAACTGTACTTACACAACAATTACAAAAAGAAAAGAAGAAAAGTGTTTTATCTAAACTTTCTATTTGTTCCTAGCAGGTGGGTTTGCTCCAGTTCTTATTACAGTATTATCCGGAAGCAAAAGTTCTGCATCTATATTTTTTGCATTCTTATAAAATGTAAAGAAAAAGCAAAATATGAATTGATCACTATTAGAAATTTTCTATATATATTTTTTGACAAGGAAATTTTAAGTTGGTTTTACTTGATTGTCCGCAGGACCTATCTCCCGATCCTTAGGACAGAGATTACAATCAGATTGGCAAAACTTCCATGTTTAATTGTCTGCCTCTTTAGCTAAGTACAGAGTAAGATCATTTGCAAAATTCTTCCTAGTAAATTATATTTTAAAATCAAATTTTAAGGTTCTTTAGTGATATACAAGAGGACGTAATTATAGTTGGCAAGAACCTTGAGCAGTTCTGAGAATCTCAAAATGGTACCTAATGGAGGGACTCTTCAGGGGAATATTTTGGGTTGAAAACACTCCAATATTTTTTACACATTAGGTCTCTCTGCTCAAAACACTTGTTTGGCCTTGAAGCTCTATCAACAAGGATAGGTATCACAACATTTTTACATAACCATTTATTTAGTAACATTTTGTATTTTTTAAGCACTGTTATAGTTTCCTTATTATTATAAAGTAATAACAATTCTGTAAGATAAATAGTATACATTTTATATTTCGTGCACATAACTTGGTGGAAAATAAAATGACTTTGGCTTAAAAGATGCCACACACTGAGGAATTCACAAGACTCAAAGGGGTTGTGGACATCAGGGATTCAATGGGGTGACAGGGAGTGAGGGAAGCAAGAGACCTGGGTTTCAGGAGGGGATAGGATTGAAAGCCAGACAGAGAAGAAAAATCTTTGAAAAAGCATTCTCCTAGAAAAATATTTGAAAATTGTGGATCTATCAAACCCCTTCAAGTATCCCACCTCTTAGTTTATAGAATTATACTGAGGAATACCTGAGGTCATGTGTTCCCACAAGTCTGTCAAATGATTTCTCAAAAGAAAGTTTGCAGGCTAGAAAGAGTTGGCAAGAAATAATCAAAGTGATAAAAACCAAGGATCTAAAACCAAGATAACTCTATCCAGCCAAGCTATCATTTAAAATTGAAGAACAGATAAAGAGCTTCCCACACAAGAGAAAGCTAATGGAATTTATCATCTCCAAACCATTATTACATGAAGTGTTAAAAGGTCTTTATTAAGAAGGAGATTAAAAATATGTGCAATAAAATAGTAATGAATACATCTATCAATAATTGAATCTAAAAAACAAAATAAATGAGCAAGCAGAACAGAAGCAGAATTACAGATACAGAGAATGTATTGATGGCTGCCAGATGGGAGGGGGTTTTGGGGGTTGGACCAAAAAGGTGTAGGGATTAAGTACAAGTTGGTTGTTACAGAATAACCATGGGGATCAAGGTATAGCATAGGGTATATAGTAGTCAAAGAACATAAAGGCAGGACCCATGGGCATGGACAATGGTGTGGGGATTGCCTGAGGGAGTGGGGCATCTAGGTAGAGACAGGCAGAGGAAGAAAAATTGGGAAAACGGTAATAAAATAAATAATAAAATATGATTTAAAAATTTAAAAACTTCACGGAATTTAAACATCTATTTATTCCCCCTGTTATGTGTAATAACTGTTTTTCTTTAGAGAAAAAAATAGACTTCAAAACTTTGAATACTACTTCTAAGGTCATAGGATCAATAAATGGCTAACGAGGGTTTTCACCCTGATTTAAGTTTTTCTTGTATACGCCATTTTCTTTTCACATTTGAAACAGCCTGTTATTGTGAAATTCATAAGGAAAAGTTATGATTAAAAAATAAACTTTCTCTGTTTACCTTAAAAAAATTGATATAACCTTGAAAGCAATGTTGCTGCTGTGTTCATTTTGTCACCTCATCTTCAATATTGTGATCTGTATTAGCTTATAACTATCTTATAAAAATATTAATAGATTTTTAGAAATTGACATGAAAAAAGTGTGAAATATGTGTATTCCAGAGTACAGCTATTAAATCATATTACTAGACATCAAGAAAATGAGATCTACTACTGATGTGGAATAATGTTAATCATTGATTAAAGTAAGTCATTATAAGCACATTAATAAAGCAATACTTTTTCACACTTTGACAGTTCTCTTTAAGAAAACTTCTAGATTAAAGATAAATTTTATTATTTTAGCCGAAAGTAAGCCTTTCTAAAGTCACAGGAATCATACAGCCGATTAGTAATGCTAGTAACCAGTAATGCTAGAAATCCCCTAAAGCCAAACTAATATTATCTAGCCACAAGCTTATAAGAATATGGGATCTCTCTGAATGGTTATTTTCTCTGTGCTTAGCTGCCAAAATTTTTCTTATTTCACATAATTTTTCCCATCTCTGATGAGGTAAATTTGGTAACCAATGATTGAACTAATAATTTCAATGATTTATTTGGTATCTTAGTTATAAACTTAAGTTTGAAAATCTCTACCTAATCAAAAATCATCAGTATGGTAACTACTTTTTTTAGTTCCTTCAGTGAAATTACACACAAGTAAATTACTAGAAAGTTCCAAAGTCAGATGCTTCATTTTTTCATATTATTAAATTATTTTAATTTTAGCACTTATTTTATTCATATTTTAGAGTCTTAAGTACTAGTAGGGTACAATAATATCTTTAAATTATTCCTTTTTAAATTATGGCATGGTGAGATTTTTGAATAGCTATTAAATCTATTTTCAAAATCTGCAAGTAAAAATTGTGGAATGTCAGTATACAATTAGATGGAAATGTTTTTTTCCACTAATGTAAATTTTGAAAATGTCTGGGCTGTTAAAAATGTTAAACTACTAAATGCAAAGTTAACTGATAATAATGCATTGATTTAAAATTGTTAATAAGGCTTTTGTGAAATAAAATTACCAAGTACGAGGGCCAAGTGTTCTGAAAAGAAACAATGGTACTTGACCAGAGATTCTCTGGGAAGCCTGGATGCATCTTGGTGGGTGCATCTGTGAATCAGGTAAGGAGCAAAGTCAGCACAAGCAATGGATCACAGGGCGGGATAAAGGCAAGAACACACCGTGACATTCCATGCCAGCCAACAAAAGCAACTCAGCCCAAAGGAATGAGGATGAATTTAGGAACTTTACATGTTGAGGAACCCTAGAATTCTGTTTCTAAATATCATCTAAACAAGTTTGGTTTTTGTATTGTAAAATATTTATTTTCCTTAACGTGTTATTTTTCTGTATTTAGAAGATAGTGATTTTCTTGTCTAGCAACATTATATGAGACTTACTGTATGAAAAGTTTAGTGTTTTATTTTAGTTTTATTATTACACTTAGATTATTCCTTATTCCTCATAACTACTCCTCAAGGAATGCATTATTATCCTTCTTGGAGTTTCACATTTGCTGAGGTAAATCCCTTAGACAATGTATTAGCAGAAATATTTTCTAAAACAGATTTTTTACTATAGCTTATATTTTTGCAGTTTATCATGATGTAAAAATAAAAGTTTTTTTCACAACCTGAGAATACTTTCAAGCAATGTGCTCTTTTCTATACATGAGATTATACGACCAATCCTCACTATGCAGTGAATATAACTTCAGTCTTGTTTTTCCCTCCATAGGTGGTTACTTCCTCTATTTTATTTTTAATTTCTTGTTTATGATGCATTTATAAAAGAGCTAATCAGATGCATATGAGTGAAGTTGTATGTCTTCTAGGAGATCAAATCTGTAAAATTAGCCTTAGTAGCACCCTGCTCTGATCTTAGTGCTATTATTTTGGCTCCAAAAATCATTACACATATTTCTGACCACCATAGATTGGCTGTTTGTACAACCTCAGGAAAAAATGTATCTTTGGTCTTTCATGTTTTTTATTTAGCATTTTTATGGTCCTTCATGTATTTTTCTCTCTTTCTCCCAGTCTATTTCATTCCACATCACATTTTTTCCCAGTTGGATTACTTTTTAAATATGTTAACTGAACATATTTTTTAAAACATGGTTTTACTTAAAATTCTGAAGAATGAACTATAACACTAAATTATCAAATGAAAGAATTATATTTTAGGTGCCTCTTTGGTGCCCTGTCAAACACATAAGTATCTGCTTAATCTACCAAACTATATATTTCTTGAGTAAAAGAATTTATATGTATTTGTGCTTTATATAAATTGATGTGTTCGTGTGTACTCATATATATATACATATACATGCATGTACACATAGAAAAGTACATGTACACAGAGAAGGATACCTCTAAGCACCACTATATTTACACATATACTAGCAGGTGCTTATAAATATATTTGAATAAAAATATAATCTATTTTGTCTGACTGTTCATAAGACAAGCTCTAACTTGAAATAATTTAAGGAGAACTTTGAGAACACAGTTAAATATATTACCCTTACAATACATGAAGCAAATGGTTCATTGAAGCAGATAACTATCAGAAAAAAATTTAATAAAAATATCAGATGTTGAATAACCATACATCTTTCAGCCAGTTCTACATTAATTAAAAATTAAAAAAGCAAACCTAGGTTTGTGAGGCTTCATTTTCATGCTATTAGATTCAGTTTAGTTGCACCATGTAAATTAGTTGTACCATATAAATTAAAGATAATTAAAAATTTTAGTATAGCAATTTGTTAATAGCACTCATGAGTAAAGAATTATACAAACTGACAAAAATGAATGCTTTCTTTTTTATTTCAAAGTTATTCACCAACAGGAGGTTTTAAAAAAACATGCAAATGGGAAAACTGTACCAACTAACTACTATATTTAAATGAAATCTATTTACCTTTTATCCAGTCTGAATAGGTGCTTTTTAATTATTGCTAATTGTTTAAGATGCCTTCGCATCCCCCAGAAGATTTAGTCTGAATAAATTTAATTCCTTTAAAATCTCCTTCAGTTACAGGCAAATGCAGTAAGAAGCCCCATAGGTATGGCAGTAAAATAGTCATAAAGGCAGAAGCATTTAAATGAGTAGAACAAGGAAAGTCTTCCCAAAAGAGGCAGAAAAGCTATATGGTTGGAGATGCGAGAACCAAACATGAAACACACAGCTGAAGCATTTGCGATGACTGTGAAAAAGGTCTATGTTCACTTGCTAAAGAATGCGCTAGGGCAGACTGAAGCATGTGAATAGTTCTTTCACAGGTCACAGCGTCCATTCAGCCTGTGGACATTGTTATTAGCCGACAGAAATAGATGGGCCTAATTAATATTCTGAACATACCTGGGAGAACATTCTTAAGGAAATCATCCTCTGGTGGTTTGGAACTTTAAAAAGAGAGAGAAAGAAAACTTAACAGTAAGCATTAAAAATTGGATCTAGATAACAAAGTCAACTGCTCTCAAAGTTTAATACCAGCTGCAAGTTGAAGTCTTGTTTGTGTACATTTTCTGGTGTAAATGGTTGTGCCTTGTGAAATAAAGTTGAGGAGTAGTGTGTGTGTATTAGTAATTATATTTTTGCTATTTTTATCAAATAACAGGCAAATATCAGCTAAAGAAATCTTGTCAAATTCATGTAGTAATGAATAATGTAGTGATTTATAAGTCTGTTATTTATTTAATGTAAAATGCATATAATGAACATACAATATCTAAAAAAATTTAGTAGTTTAATGAAAAAGTATGTCACTGATGAAAATAGCAACTTATGTAGAATGTTCGAATGATATTTCAAAAAATTGTTAAATCATTAATTTAAATACTAATTTTAGTATATGATTAAGTTTTTGTATAGAGCTATGATATTATAAGCCATAACTTCTATTTTTTTTTTATTTTGGACAACTTACTTTTAGTATATCATTTATATAAGATTAACTATAATGGCACTTTAAAAAATTATTGCTGCAAATAGTTATCTAAAACATAATTCATTTAGAAATACAATAAAAAATAGTAGGGCAAATTTTATGAGCTACTTCTATATTCTGTGTTATGTATGTATACATACATAACATATGCATATTTACATATAAATAGCATGCACACATAAAATACAAATATGTACATATATTAAAGAAAGAGGATAACACTATAAAATATTTAATAAAGCAAGAAAAAAGAACTTATTAAAGAATTTGGTGGTTAAAATACCTAACATATTTAAATACCTGCTCTAATGAGTAATTCCTTGTAAAGTGGGAGTCAAGTGTTTAGCGCCCAAACCTCATACAGTACATATAAAACAAAGTCCCTATCAAAAGGAATAGACTCATTCACTTCTGAGAAACAAAAAGCTGTATTTTCTTTGTTTTGCCACTTTAAAGCCCCTTGATAACATTTTTTCCTTTTATGGTGCTTTAGGCATAGATGCTTCTCTGCTCAAAAACTGTGAAAAAAAAAAAACTACAAGTAGCAAATGTCTAAATATGTAGCAGATGTGTAAGTGCTCCTTGGGATAAATAGATTATGGACAATTAACTGTCATCATATCCCAGTCTCCACTTCCACTTGCTTCTGTAGTGTACACCTGTAGCTTATTAGTAATGTAACCAAAGTGGTAACACAAATTCCAGGTTCAAAGTTAACCTAGGAAAATCTGCTTTCTTACTTGTTGAGTATTCCTTATGAAAAGAACAATAAGCAATGTAGAAATAAAGCAGTGGGTGCATACCATTCAGGGACCACTTGTGAAGAGTCCCATCTTGTATTTCCGTCTGTCTGAAACTGTATTTCAAATAGGATGATCAAAGGAGTATTTAACACCACTTCAGATGGTGTTAAATGCAATCGGATTCTGATTGTTGTCTGGCTTCTAAGTAAAAAAAAAAAAAAAACTTGTAAAAAATTATGAGAATAGCATAGAAATTCAATATATAAATAATAATAAATATTTATTTCAATTGTGAGAATGACATGGTGGTTTCAGTGTTTTGGAAGTATTTATAGATGAAATAATGTGGGGTCTGGAATTCTTTCAAGATAATTGGAATGGTAAGTACAAAGTGGGTGGACCCATTGTGGTGACTTAAAATATGTACAAAAGTTCTTTGATACCCTTCCTTTTAAGAATTGGATCTTGATTTCTCTCCCTGAGTGAGTGTGGGCTGTATGGAATTACTTACTTCTACTAAATAGAATATGGCAGAAGCAACAGTGTGTGATTTCCAACATTAAATCATAAGAGTCATCGTGGCTTCTTTTTTATCCTCTCTCATGTTATTTCTTGCTCTGTGGGGAAACAGTGGCCATGTGATAAGAACATTGCAGCAGCAGTATGTGGTAAGGAAACGAGTCTTCCTGCCAACAACCCCGGAGGAACTGAGGTCTCCTGCCAATAGCATGTGAGAGAATCACCTTGGAAGTGGACCCTCTGGCCCTGGTCACACTTCAGATGACTCCAGTCCAAGCCAACAAGTTCACTGCAACTTCCTGAGTGACTCTCAGAACCACCCAGTTAAGCCGTTCCTCAATTTCTAACCCTCAGAGGCTATGATAATAACTGTTGTTTTAAGCTATTAGGTTGTTTATGTTGGTTGGTTGTTTTTCATTTTGTTTTCTTGTTTCATTTTGTTTGCAGCAATAGATAACTAACAATATCCGTAAAACCATATTTTCTATTTGTTGAGTTTTTTGATACTCAAAGATGAAAATATGAGAGATTATTATAATACTATATCTACCTTCATGTATATTAATAACTACATTTTAAAACTGATTTTAATTTTTTTTTATTTTTAAAGATGTAGATTAAATAAAACTGTTGACATCTTAGTTAAATGTAGGAACTTTTAATTTTCTTTTAAAAAAAACATTTAAAACTTTGTGTTTTTTTTCTTCATAATACTTAGACACATTTGGATTAACCTCATCATTTTCTAGCAATTTCCTCCAAAATAAATTTTAATGGAAAAATCCACACTAACAAAAACATGTAGGGCTAAAAACTAGAGACAACACTAAGAGGAAACTCAGAGAAGTGATTTAGACACCTTCTCACATCATAATCTTTATCTCTTTCCTACATATAAGCATACTCCATGATTAAAATAGTGTGTTTTCTTGGCAAACACAGTTTGCAGATAAGACCTCTTGGGATCTGACTGTAGAAAAATAAGGCTATAAACATAAAAAAGATATTATCATTAAAGATTGTTGTGCTATGATTACCTAAATCTCTATCTAAAATGAGTATAATCAGTGAATATATATTTAATAGTCTTGAACTAAGTGCTAAATGAAATTCAGATACATTTCAACTGAGTGAATTCTAAAAGGATTAATTTCTAAAGTTTTGAGTCCTCGTCTACTAAAAATGTAAGTTCTATAAATATTAAGTAGAAGGCATATGTTCTATCATCAATTGTAATTATGTATTTATAAACTAGAATAGTGCATATTAGACACATATCATTTTGATACATTTTATTGTGTTACTCCTATTTCTAGTGAGGTGTTTTTGTTTGTTTGTTTTTTTACAATTATAGAGGAAGAAATAAAACTTGAGGGGTAAATTATCTTGCTAGGATTACATAATTAAAATTAAGGGTTCCCAATTTCAGATTTGAGGTTGGCTGAATCTAAATCCCCAAATTATATAGAGTACCATTATGTGCCTGGTGCAGAGCTCTGTTCTATGTGGACAGAAAGGAGTACCACAACGTATTCTCTGCCCTCAGTGCACACTTAAATTTTGAGAAAACAGAAAATAAAATGGAGTATACTAGGAAGTAACATTGTTAGTGGTATACTGGATGGACTGCTATAATTGAAATGGAAATCCAAAGGAATTTAGGATGTGTATAGTTGAAGAAATTTTCAGGGAGGAGGTGAGATTTTTAGGTAAACTTTTAAAAATGTAGTTTAGGTAAAGAGAAGGAAGCATGTGGGTGTGATTGGTTAACTTAACTTCCATTTCCAGGCATCTTTCAGTTGGAGGAACTTCACGTAAGGGTTGTGAAATATGACTGAAGAGAAAGTTAGCTGGGCGATTCTTAGGAAGCATGTTGTCCCCCTCATACCCCTTTCCTTTTGTGCTGCTTGTCGGAAAGAAGAGGTGATAACTAGAGCTGCAGAGAGAACACTTAAGGTGTAGGGATTACCTCATTGAACTGCCCAACTGGGACCAGCAACTGCTCATCTAAAGCTTCTTGTTTTCTATCAGAAACATATCAATTTTTGTTTGAGTCCACAGTTGAGTTACCTATCACTTATTACCACAAGCATTCCTAATAGATGCAAAGTGATATATAATGTTCCAGGTAAAAGAAATACCACTGAAAATGCACTCATTTGGGGCATCAAAGTTTATGCTTTTATAACTGGTAGTATTTGGATACAAAATAGTCTGATGATTCCAAGTCTAATCTTTGACTAATAAATTCTGTAGGGGTGCCTGAGAGAATCAGGGTCATTGCTTCTATCATGGTCTTGTGTTTTAATCTTTCCCATATAGTAGTAACTGAGGTCATTTATTGGAAAGTAGGGTAGAGTGAAAATTATCAGATTGGGTGGAGGGAAGGCCTGAATAACCTCTATTTGGAATGTTAATAGAACCCCATAAAATAAAACAAAATGCTAGGCAAGCAACTGTGGAGGTCTGTTTGACGTTACTAAAGTAGTATTTATTGTTTTCAAGAATTAAATTCTGGTCACTTGTAATTGAAAATTGTTTTTTTTAAATGATTTCAATTCTTTGCTCAACTGGGATGATTTGCTTTAAATTAGTTTGTATGATTTTCTTATTTCTGATGCATTTGGAAGGAATAAAAGACAATAATAAAATTAGTTTTATGTAAGGTATGAAGAAAAAACATGACCTGGGCTTTCCAGGTTAAGAGATTGATAATGTTAATACCTCTGACTGAAATGAAGCTATTTGAAAGAAGTGTTTGCCTTGGAGGGAAAGAGATAATTTCCCTGTTGGAGATCCTGCATTTGAGTACACCTTATGTGGACTTGTCGTATAAGCTGCTGAGAACAGGCACAGAGACAAAGGCAGTGGATATGAATGGAGTTATACATTTAGAAGTAATCAGAAAAAATGTGGCCAATTTGATGAAACTGCTAAGCTAAAATTACAGGTATCAAGAACAGAAATGGGAACTTCCATTTGAGGCAGGCAGTAGGGTAAGGGAAAGAAAAACATGAATAGACAAAGAGGAACAGTTAATAGCATGAAGTGTCAAGAAAGCCAAGGGAGACTGGTTTGGGGCTCAGGAAAGCAACACAATCAATGTAGGGTTGGGATTCAGGAAACACCCATATGCTAGAAGGCTTGGTGACTTGTAGGAGAGCAGCCTGATGGTGATGACGGTGAAGAGTCTGCATTCCAGGAGCAGGGATGCGAAGAAGGAGAGAGAATAGAGAAGGCTAGGCAGAAATTGTGAGAAAGAAAACATCTGACCCAATAAAGAGGCTATTCTGAAAAGAACATGTGAGGGACTGACGTGAAGGTTCAGGAAAATGGAAGAGGTTCATTCTCAATCCGGCAGCTGCTGGAGGATGCAGACCCTGGAAGCAAAAACCCCCTTTGGCTTAACAATTTAACATAGTATCTCCAAAATCCTTTGCTTTGTTTAGCTATGATAACTGCTTTTGAAACTTGAAAAATTATGTGAACATTTAAGAGGTATAATGATTATAAAAAATACCCACTTTACAATAATTGGCCTGAATGCATTAAGACACGAAAGGTTGCAAGTATTCAACTCTTAATGAAAGTCTTCCCCATTTTTAAAGATCAAACAAAAGTTTTTTACACTATGTTTAGACAGAAAAATATCTTTTGTTCATAGAAAAATTTCAATGTACTTGTACATTTATGCTTTTGTATCAAATTTTATAAAACATTATTTCTTTGCTGCCTGCTTTCTAATTACTACTGTGTGTCATCAGGAAGTTGCTAAACCACGTCCTATTAACATGGATCTGCACAGATTTCCCATTCTAGGGTTACATACAAAAATGAAGTTTTAAAACAATGCCACTACTTCCATCTAAGATCTATGTAAGAAATACTTATGAACAAAATATCTACATTAAATATTAACCTAAAGACAAACAATAAAATTACATTAGCTTTTACTTAAGATTCATAAGATTAATTCTTCTTAGGAGGCTCATTCGAAGAAAACAAGTAAAATAATTAAGAAAGTGAAATCATGTGTGTTTTAGATCTGAGTTTTAATACAAAATAAAAAGTGAGGCATGATCTCTTTTTGTTAAATGAAAGCTCTTTAAACCATTATGTTCCTCGTTTTGCTTTGTTTCTCAGGAAGCTCAAATTGAAATTTTTTTTAAGAGCCTCCAATAGATTAGTTTTTCTGGAATAATTATTTATCTATTCTGTCTTTACTACTTGCTTTTTCTATTCCTCTCACACTTTATTGGCTCACCACTCTATGATAACTTCTTTAATGTCCTCAATTTTATATCCTTTTTGGAAGCAGGCAGAACATAAATGATACATAATGAATTACATTCATCTCCCTTTATAAGTGGGGATACATTCTAAAACCTCCAGTGGATGTCTGAAACTGCAGATAGTACTGAACCCTATATTTTTCCCTGCACCTATGTGGGGGAAGGAAAAATTTCCACCTTTCCTTTTTGCCTCTTTCAGTAGGTCAAATCATAAAAAAATGGCATAGGAAGATTAACAGAAGAAGGTAAATTAATATGTATACATGGAGAATTTACATAAGCATGAAAAATTCCAAAAATGGTAAGGCAAATGATGTACATATGTCATCTTGGACTAATGAGAAGGAGGTAAGGGTCTAGTTCTTCAAAGGGAAGGAAGGCAATTCACAGGGATATGAAAAGAGCCTGGCTAGGTGGCTCAGTTGGTGGGAACATTGTTTGTATACCCAAAGGTTTTGGGTTCAATCCACAGTCAGGGTACATACTGTTGGGGTGCAAACAGGAGACAACCAATTGAAGTTTCTCTCTTCTAGATGTTTCTCTCTCCCTTCTTCTTTCTCAAAAAAAAATATATATATATATATTTCTCAGGAGAGGATTTAAAAAAAGAGTTAGTATTTAGAAAAACGTTTGCTGGGCCATCTAGGGATGATGGGATACAGAAAGGACATTGATTAAAGAAGATTTTTGAGTTCTTCTCTGTCCATCACACTTAGCTCAGATTCAACTAGTTATCTATGATGATAGCTCCTTGCCTGAATAGGCTTTCTACCTTAAATTCTTTTAGGCACTTAGAGAAAAATTCAGTTTCTTCCTGAGCCCTCTGAGACTTAAATATAACCATCTTAAAATGATCAATATCCCAGAGGCATATTTTGTTGTGACAAATTATTTTTCTCTCTACATACACATACCTATGATAAAGCTTAATTTATGAATTTGTCACAGTAGAGATTAACAGTAACAAAATAGAACAATTAAAACAACATACTGTAATGAAAGTTACCAGAGTGTAGTCTAATTCTCAAAATATCTTTTTGCTCTGTACACACCCTTCTTCTCATCATGATGTGAGATGATATAACACCTTCATGATATGAAGTAAAATGAATGAATCCACAGTTAATCTGGTGATTGAGATGGCTGCTAAGTGACTAACAGGCTGGTAGCCTATACAGGGTTCACATGCTGGACAAAGGGATGGTCTGCGGGAAGAATGGGAAAGGATGGTCTGAGTCTTCATCACATTGCTCAAAATAGCATGCAATTTAAAAGTTATAAATCATTTATGAAGTTTAATATTTTCTGACCATGATTGACTTTGCATAAATAAAATGGCAGAAAGCAAAACCACACGTAAGGAAAGAGTACTGTATATCATTGTCAATGATACTAAATGTTGATAAATAAATGTGTTTTTAAAAAATATATAAGAAATTAAAAACAAACTTAGCTCTAAATTAAATTTTAGATTTATTTCTTTGATTTAATCTTTATTGTATTTTTTCACTTACCATTTAGTCCCCTTATACCTCCTCCCCTCACAGCAATCACCACACTGTTGCCCATGTCCATGAGTCCTTTCTCCTTTTTGTTCAATCCCTCCACCTAACCTTCCCCAAGCTGTCACCCTGTTCTCCATCTATAAGTCTGTCCCCATTTTCCTTGTTAGTTCAATTTGTTCATTAGATTCCACAGATGAGAGAAATCATATGGTATTTGTCTTTCTCTAACTCATTTATTTCACTTAACATAGTGTTCTTCAGGTCCAACCATACTATTGCTAAGGCTAAAATTTTCTTTTTCCTATTATTTCCTCTTTTTCCTGTTTTTTTTTGTTTGGTTGTTTTTTATAGCTGAGTAGTATTCCATTGTGTAAATGTCCCATGGTTGTTTTATCCACTCATCTATTGATGGACACTTGGGCTGCTTCCATATCTTGGCAATTGTATATGATGCTACAATGAACATAGTGGTGCTTATGTTCTTTCAAATTAGTGTTTTGAGTCCTTTCTGATATATGAGATCTATCCAGAAGACATCCAGCCATGTAATATGAAAAATAGAGACATTTATTGAAGAAGGTGCAATACAAGAAACATTGTACAGGGGACAATGACAACTCAGTCCCTTTCAAAGTAGGCACCTTGGAACCTCACACGGTTCTCCCAAAAGCTATCAGCTGCCCTGTTGTATATTCCTGAATCTCATCAACAGTCTAAATCTTTTTGATAAAAGGTGATTTTAGTTTTGGGAAAAGCGACAGGTTGCAAGGTGCCAAATCTGTGCTCAAGGGGGACTGAGCCACCTGGCTGGTTTGATGTTTTGCCAAAAATCTCTGCATGACACATGATGCATGAGCAGGCACATTGTCATGATGAAGCTGTGAATCATCAGTTTCCTATAGCTAAGGCCTTCTGAATCATCTGAATAGTTTCCACAGAGGAATGTTCAAGCTTAACTCAAAATCTGATGCAGATTTGTTGCTCTGCTCGCTCAGTCATTTTTAATGCAATGGCCACAGAGTATACATGTTCACTCAATGGTGTCTACTGCCTCCACTGACTGGTACCATGAAGTCATCTCTATTCACACATACACATTCCAGTACGTTCTCTGTGACTGCCAGGTTACATCAATGTCATGCAAACCATTCTCATTATATTAACAATGGCTGAACTTTTTCTGGACAAACCTTGTGTTCCCAGAAGTGGAATAACTGGGTAAAGAGGCAGATCTATTTTTTAATGTTTTGAGATTCATCCATACTGCTTTCCACAGTGGCTGTACCAATCCACATTCACACCACCAGTGCAAAATATTCCCCTTCTCCACATCCTCTCAGCACTTGTTGTTTGTTGATCTATTAATGACAGCCATTCTGACAGATGTGAGTTGATATCTCATTGTGGTTTTAATTTGCATTTCTCTGATGATTAGTGATGTTGAACATCTTTTCATATGTCAATTGGCCATCTGTATGTCCTCTCTGAAGAAGTGTCTATTCAGGTTCTTTGCCCATTTTTTAATTGGCTTATTTGTTTTTTTGATGTTGAGTTTCGCAAGTACTTTATCAACTTTGGGTATTAATTCCTTATCAGATGTATCAGCAAATATGTTCTCCCCTTCTGTGGGTTGACTTTTTATTTTGTTGATAATTACTTTTGCTTTGCAAAAGATTTTAGTTTGATATAGTCTGATTTGTATATGTTTTTCTTTTGTTTCTCTTGCCTGGGGAGTTATATCTGATAACATATTGCTACAAGCAGTGTCCAAGTATTTGCTTCATATGTTTCTTCTACAATTTTTAGGGTTTAGGATCTAACATTTAAGTCTTTGATTCATTTTTAATTTATTCTTGTGTGTGGTATAAAAAGGTGGTCTATTTTTATTTTTCTGCATGTAACTGTCCACTTTTCTGAACACTATTTATTGAATTACTATCTTTAGCCAATTGTATGTGCTTGCTTCCTCAGTGAAATATTAATTGACTATAAAGGTATGGGTTTATTTCTGGGCTTTCTATTCTGTTCCATTGATCTAGGTGTCTTCTTTTATATCAGTACCTGGCTGTTTTGATTACTATGATTTTATAGTATAGTGTGATATTAGGTAGTGATTCCTCCATCTTTGTTCTTCTTTTTCAGGACTGCTGTTGTTATATGGGGTCTTTGTGGTTCCATATATATTTTTGAAATATTTGTTCTAGTTCTATGAAATATGTCTTTGGAATCTTGATAAGAATTTCATTGAATCCATAGATTACTTAGGTAGTACAGGCATTTTAATGATGTTAATTCTTTTTATCCATGAACACAGTATGTGCTTCCACTTATTTGTATCTTCTTTATTTTCTTTCTTCCTTGTCTTATATTTTTCCATCCTTGGATAAGTTTATTCATAAGTGTTTTATTTTTTGAAGCAATTATGAATGGGATTGTTTTCTTAATTTTCCTCTCTGTTAGTTTGTTATTATCATATAAAAATGCAACAGATTTCTGGATATCAAATCTGTATCCTCCTACTTTGCTGAATCCATTCATTAGTTCTAGTAGTTTCTTGGTGGAATCTTTGTGATATCTATGTACAGTATCATGTCATCTGAAAATAATTACATTTTTACTTCTTCCTTTTCAATTTTGATGCTTTTTATTTTTATTTGTCTGATTGCAGTGGCTAGCACTTCCAGTACTATGTTGAATAAGAGAGGTGAAAGAGGACATCCCTGTCTTGCTCCTGATCTTAAGGGGAATGATTGCAGTTTTGCCCATTGAGTATGATGCTGGCAGTGGGTTTGTCATGTATGGCCTTTATTATACTTATATATAGTCTCTCTAATCTCACTTTGCTGAGAGTTTTTAACATAAATGGTGCTGCATTTTATCAAATGCTTTTTGTGCATCTATTGATATAATCATGTGGTTTTTAACCCTCATTTTATTTATGTGGTGAATCATATTTATTGATTTGCTCATGTTGCACCAAACTTTTATTCCTGGAATAACTCCCACTTGGTGATGGTGTATGATCTTTTTGATGCCTTGATGTATTCAGTTCGCTAATATTTTGTTGAGAATTTTAGCATTATTTTCATCAGTGATATTGGCCTATAATTTTCTTTCTTTGTAGCATCTATGCAGCTTGGAATGAGGATAATGCTGGCCATGTAAAATGAGTTTGGGAGACTGCCCTCCTCTTGGATTTTGTGAGATTGTTTAAGAAAGAGAAATTATCTGAATGTTTGTTAAAATTGTCCTATGAAGCCATGTCATCCAGAGATTTTGTTTTGGGAGTTTTTTTTATTAGTGCTTGAATTTCACTAGCTATAATCTATCTATTCAGATTAACTGTATCTTCCTGATTTAGTTTTGGAAGATTGTATGTTTCTAGGAATTTATCCATTTTGTCCCCAGGTATACTGTTTGTTGGCATATAGTTGTTCATAACAGTTTCATAAAATCCTTTGTATTTATTTTATTTTATTTTATTTTTAGACACAAAGGATGGGAAGGAGAAAGAGAGGGAGAGAAACATCAATGTGTGATTGTCTCTAATGTGCCTCACACCAGGGACCTGGCCTGCAACCCAAGCACATGCCCTGACTGGGAATCTAACTGACTGGGAATCTAACTGGCAACCAATTAGCAGGTACCAGTGTTCAATGTACTTAGCCACACCACCCAGGGCCACTCCTTTGGGTTTCTTTTTGTCAGTTGTTATTTCTTCTCTTTCATTTTTGATTTTATTAATTTGGAGCTTCTCTCTTTTTCTCTTGAAGAGTCCGGTTAAAAGTTTGTCATTCTTGTTAATCTTTACAAAGAACCAGCTCTTGAGTCATTGATCTTTTATATCATTTTTTATTAGACTCCATTTTGTTTATTTCTGCTCTGTTCTTTATCATTTCCTTTTTCTACTCATTTTGGGCTTTGTTTGTTGCTCTTTTTCAAGTTTCTTTAAGTGTGAAGTTTGAGTGTTTATTTGAGCTTTTTCTTATTTTTTTGAGATAGGCCTGTAATGCTATGAATTTCTATCTCAGGATTGCTTTCCCAGTGTCCCAAAGATTTTAGATTGCTGTGTCCTGTCCTCATTTTCATTTGTTTCATGGTATCTTTAGATTTCTTCCTTAATCTCATTGTTGAACCATTCATTGTTTAATTGTCATGGGCACCGGCTAGCAGTGCCCACGGTGTTATGGATGAGACATGAGACAAATTCACACGGACTACTGAGTCCTGTGGAGGAAAAGGGTACATACAGCATGGCTACTCCCTCAAGGGGGGAGTGCCTCAGAGTGGCCTGGCCACCCTCTCACGGGGAGAGTGCCCAGGAGCATCCTGGCAACTCTCTCAAGGGGAGAGTGTACCAACCCCTGCCTGGGCAGCAGTTTTATTGGGTTTCTTGCTCAGGAATGCAGGTACAGCTTATTAATCATTCTCGGGCAGTAAGGATTAGGTGATAGATAAGGAACCATTAGGGCTTTTTCTGAGTCAGGGTCTGTCAGCTAAAAGGCTATGAAACTTTGGAAAGTAAACTGGTTCTTGCTCAGGTCTTTATCATTTTACTAAGAGCATTCTTAGCAAAGCAGACCTCGCAGGAATTTACATATCTTTTCTCAGGCCTGATCCAGCCCTATCCAGCACAGGGCTGCACCGCCCTCTATCATTGTTTCAGGCTTAAGCCGAGCAGAGGAGGCAAGGTAACCAAGGAATTATCAGAGACTTCTCGAGGACTCAGGGGAGTCAGGCTTCATCAAAGCCAAGGGACAAGGATCCAGCACCCCTTTTCTTCATAATCCCTTAAGTCCTTCCCTGGGGCCTCCACGTGATCATGCCCATCTTAAGTCATTCCCCCCTTGGGGAATCTTATCCATCATCCACTAACTGATCAAGCATTGGAGGCCAGTTATGAAAAAACGAGCAGAAGTGATGCTCCTTCCAGGGAGATAAGCTCTGTCTCCTTAGTGGCTTTTCCGGAGGTCATTGCTCACTCAGCCTTAGCCTTGGGGAGGTTTACAGCTCCTGAAGCCAGGCAGGGTGGTTCCCAAGATTTAATAACATGTTATTTAGCTTCCATGTGTTTGTGTGTTTTTCAGTGTTCTTCTTGTGATTTATTTGTAGTTTTATAGCATTATGGTCACAGAAAATGCTTGATATGTTTTCAATCTTTTTAAACTTATCGAGACTTGTTTGTGTTCTAGCATGTGGTCTATCCTAGAAAATGTTCCACTGTGCTTGAAAAGTATGTATATTCTACTGCTTTGGGGTGAAATGCTCTGAAGATATTAATTAACTCCTCTTGATCAAGTGTGTCATTTAAAGCCACTGTCTCCTTGCTGATTTCCTGCCTGGAAGATCTACCCATTGAAATCAATGGGGTGTTAAAATCCCCAACTATGACTGTATTTCTGTCTATTTCTCCTTTTATATTCATCAAGATTTGTTTCACATATTTAGGTGCTCCTATGTTGAATGTATAAATGTTTAGTAGATTAGATCCTCTTGTTGTGTTGTTCCTTTTATTATTATGTGATGTCTTTCTTTGCCTGTTACTATATATAGCTTTGGTTTTAAAGTCTATTTTGTCAGATATAAGTTTTGTACCCCAGCTATTTTTTTATTTCCATTTGCATGAAATATCTTTTTCCATCCCTTTAGTTCTAGTCTGTGTGTATCTTTGAATCTGAGATGTGTCTCTCAGAGGCAGCATATATATAGATTTTGTTTTCTTATTCAGCTACCCTATGCCTTTTGGTTGGGGCATTTAAGCCATTTACATTTAAGGTGATTATTGATAGACTCATATTTAGTGCCATTTTATTATTAGACTATATTTCTCTGTTTTGTTCTTTTTTTTTTCCTGCCTTTAAACAAAGCCCTTTAACTGTTGTTGCAGTACTGGTTTGGTGTTAAAAAATTCCTTTAACTGTTTCTTTTCTGGGAAGGTCCTTATTTCTCCTTTGATTAAAAATGATAGCCTTGCTGGGTAAAGTAACCTTGGTTGTAGGTCTTTTCTTCATCACCATGAATATTTCACTCCATTCCCTTCTGGCCTGAAATGTTTCTGGTTAGTAATCAGATGAGCTAGTCTAATTGGTGCTGCCTTGTATGTAACTACCGGCCTTTCTCTTATAGCTTTTATGATTCTCTCCTTGTCTTTAAGCCTTGTCATTTTATTTATGATGTATTTCAATGTAGGCCTCTTTGGGTCCAACTTGTTTGGGACTCTCTGAGCTAGACTTATTTGTTTCTCCTCCATTACTAGATTAGGGACATTTTCAGTCATTATTTTTCAAATAGGTTCTCAATCCCTTGCTACCTATATTCTTCTGGCATTCC
>PVKM010003094.1:0-59988 GCA_004027735.1 Carollia perspicillata
TTAACAGGAACCTAAGCAACTAAACAAACAAGCAAGCAAAATATAACCAAAGACATTGAAATAGAGAACAGGCTGACAGTAACCAGAGGGGAGAGGGGAGGGAATTCCAGGGAAAAAGAGAGGGGATTATAGGAACAAGTATGAAGGACACATGGACAAAAACTAAGGGGGGTGGAAATGGGAGGGAGGTGGGGAGCACTGGAGAGGGGTGGACTGGGATGGGAGTAAATGACAGAAAACTGTACTGGAATAACAATTAAAATAAAATAAAATATTAAAAAAAGAATCAACTTTGTGTTTCTCAAACTTACAGCTGTAGACCTACTTTTGCCACATGCTGTATAATTATAGACAAAATGGGATAAACGTTAGTGGCCTGGGTCCTTAAAGGAGAGATGTGTTTCTTCTTGTACTTTTAAAGAAACACCCTCAAGCCAAACAAACAAGCCATTTGCCAGTTGTTGGTTTTCTGCTTTTGATATCCTTGAAGTCAATGCCATGTCATAAACACTACTCACCTACCAAGATGACCAAAATAGTAGGCTAAATCTTGACCAAGGTCAAGCCCATTGAACAGCGTATTTGTAGCCATGGCGTTATATTTTAAATTTAGAGCGGGCTTCCAAACATGGGTCCACAGTCCTGAAGGGGTTCTTCAGTAAATGTCAGGGAGGTCTGTGAAGTTGCATGGGAAGAAAATATACCTTCAGAGCCACTGACCTCTGACTAAAATCTAGCTTTCCTTCAACAAACTACAGTATTATTAGCAGGTTCCATGACACCATCACCAACCAGAATCACAGATATTTTCATATCACATTGTAACTGAAGATGTCTCAATGTACCAGTTATGCCCATGCCTACTTCAAAATGGGTGTTGTCATCAACCCTCTTGCTAACTTGATATTCGATGCATTAATAAAAACACAAATATTACGAGGTCACAAAGTTGCTGCTTTTTAAATACTTGGATTAATATTTTATCTCAACCTAATTGGTATCCTTTACAATCCTGTGTACTGTGCTTTATGGCATTTAGAAACAATATTCTAAGACAAGATCCATTTACCCGATTGCTAAATCATCCACGGCACAGGAAAAGGGTGAGAACCCCTAGGTCAGGCATCTTCACCTTCTTCTTGAATTTTAAGGGCTGCCTTGCTATTGGTTTAGCTGATATTCGTCAGCGCTCTGTGTTTCTGTGTTTATTCCACATCGTAGTTTTTGGTTTGTAATGTTTGAAAGGTCGAATTGATAAAAGGAGATCACTGGGGTTAAACAAAACAGAATTTCATTTTTTAAATTTGTCTCTCACATATACTCTTGGCATCCTCTCCAGTAAATGAAAGGAGGCTGGTCCCAAATTTCTCTCTAGCAGAAGTCGAGTGTCCAGACAGAATGCATGAACTTATCAAATCTTGGATCTGGAACACATTTTATGAGTTTCAGGGGTTTCTACCCTGGAAATGAGCTTCTTCCTGCCATAAGGAGAGGTATAATCTCCTTTTTTTCTTTTTTACCTTAAACTCTCTGAACACAATTTAACCTCAATGAACTCAGTTCTTGAGGATCAGAGGCTCAGTCTTGAGGAGTCTGTATTTCTTCTATATACAAAGCAAGTTAATTCATATCACATAAACACTTTTTAAATGTACATGTTAAAACTTCCTTGCCAAGGCTCGTGAATTTGCTTTATTTCTTTAGACTATGTTTGCTCCGAAATTAAATTTGAGGTTCATTTATTTCAAAGAGATAAACATAAAAATAATTACTTTTGGCCATTTAAACTCAGATGGCCAGGTTATATTCCTCTACTCATGATGTTACCTGGTATTGTGTAAAGATCAATAAAAATTAAACATAACATAGACTGCTAGAGAAAATTGCTATTGCGCTTTCTTATTTTATGTGAATTTAGGATAAGAATTTTTGAGCGACACACTCAGAAAGACCTTTGTATGTGTGGGGTGTTTTGAATTTATGAATTTCTTAAAATCCTCCCATTACAAACAGCCTCTGGGCATAAGTACACACTGAAGAAAGAAAAACAAGAAAATGGCCATGAAGAGCAGGCCCATAGGAAGTCATGGTCCAACCATGACATTTTAGGCCAGAGCCTTGGTCCGCAGACGGCTAATTCCCATGGAATTCCAAATCAGAACTTAACCGTTTCTGTGTTTGTTGGTTGGCCTCTCTCACTATCTGAAAACAAGTCCTTTCAGAAATACTCAGGGAAACGGGGGTTCCCCAACAAAACGCATCTCTATCCTTCCAGCTCTTCATGTGATAAGTCACATGAATCTTAATGCAGGGACACAGTGCTATTTCGAGTACTTAACTCTTTAAAATAAATGAGAACAGTTTCAGCCTCAAGCAAATTTCATACAAGACATGTTTCTTAAAACAGTTGCTCCAACGAGACTTATTTCTCACTCAACAGTTGCACACCTATAATTAGATAACTTGATTTCTTTCTCAAAGCATCATACTTGCCTCAACTAATGTGGTTTTTGAACTGTAGGGACAGGTCACATGACCTAAGTTTTCAAGATATCTTCATGATACTAGTTTTGATATCTCCCTTATGTTTTCAAACACGTGTACACAATAAAAGCTAGTTAATTCCCATTTTAAAGCCCTACAGAACCTACTGGAGAGGTTATAAACTTGTTTATAATGGCTTCAAGTTTCATCTAAATACACACACACAAAAAACACGGGTTTGCTTTGACATCGCCTGGGCCTGGGGAGAGGTGTGTCTCCCCGGATTAAGGAAGATTTGACATCCGATCCCTGGTGATGCACCACATAATGGAAGGTGCCGAATGAGGGGAGCGTCCGGGTGGCAGGTAATTGACCTGGAATGTGGCCGTGGTTATTACCACGGAATGCTCCAAGGGCGAGTGATTTCCTCAGTGACATTCTTAAAGTTTATAGATGACTTCACATTTTGAGGCGGTGGGAAAGGATGGAGAAAAGGCGTAGGTTCTTTTTTTCAAAATAAGAAGCTATTTATATTAAGGAAAACTGAGATGAATGACAGACTTTTGAAAGACAAAAAGACAAATTGTTTCTGAGACTCTTGTAACACCAGAAGTAATCTTATTAATAAAAGCTCATGCTCAGAAGCTAAGAAATTCTTTACACTCGGATTTGGAATATCCAACTAAATGTGTTCTGACCTGGAGAACCCCAGATGAAAATGCCACCCAGTATCCCAGCTTTGTGATGGCTTCCCTGCAGGTCTATGGAGTCACCATTTGATTCACATATTAAAGGAAGGATGAATTTTTAGTTTTCTCATACCGTGATGACCCTTACTATATAACCAAGACTGATTTTGAAATATTTCCTAAGAAAGATTAAATGATGTGTTTTCATAGATATGTGAGATTTCAAGTGATAGTACCAGGCCAGATATAATGTAGGTAGCTGACGGCAGCTGTGGCATTGCACCTTGGTCCAAATGCAAAGAAAATTTTAAAAGATATTTCAAAACAATAAATCCAAAAAGACTTATGCTACTGGAAAAACATGGATTTGCAAAACATTTTTAAAAGTTTTACTATTTTATCCTCTCCCCAAACTTTTAAGTAATCTCATGATGAGTTACAAACACTCTAAAAGCCCGACTGTGAAAAGAGGTAAATCAGTATTAAAACCCCCAAACTGAAACTTCATCAGTGTGACTTTGAGTGAGCTAATTCATTCTCTGAAGCCTCAGTTTTGCTGTACCCACCTTGTGGAGTTGTGTGAGAAGTGAATATGCCAGTGTCTACGAAGTACTTAGCAAAATGCCTAGCACTCAATAGCACAGAGAGATGCCCATAATTATAATAATATAAATCACCTTACTGCTGTTTAATTTAAAGCAGCTTACAAATATACATGAAATATACAAGTAAATCAGTGCAAAGGGAAAACAATGATAAGGAAATAGCAAGAGGCCAGGAAGGAGGTAAGTACTTACCTGCTTATTCTTTCATTCATTCAGTCAACAAACATTTACCAAATGCCCGCCATGCACTCATTTCCGTGCAGTGGTGCAGTGCAGCAAACAAGACACGTGACCCTGCACTCAGAGAGCATACAATCCTGTATATTTGGGTAAGATGATGTGTTGTCTTTGAATCACAGAGAGGTCAATATACATTCTTGGGATGACTTTTCTCATGTGGGTAATCCATAATAATCTGCAGCATTGTGAGAAATGTAGAATGCAGTGTGCCTCTACCCACATGATCAGGACAGTGGAAGCACACACACGCAGAGCTCGTTGGAGTGAGTGTAGAGTGCCCAGTGCTGTGTATCTCAGCAGAGACACAGCCCCAGGGATGGATCCAGAGGGTCAGGGTTGGACGCCTGCATCCCAAGCAGCACCCCAGTGATCCTCCACAGCTGTGCTCTCTCACGAGTGGTAGGACACGCCACAGGGAGGGCGCAAAGCAACTACTGGGGAGGAGGAAGACAATTTCAGACATGTTACTTTCATTTTATATTAGTAAAAGGATAAATTATGCTTTCTCATTTTATATTAGTAAAAGGATAAATTAGTAAAAGGATAAATGAAAGCACAGGTTGGCACTAGTGCCTTCATTTGGCCTATCTGCCTCCTGTTCCTTGGTACCTGGGGTGACCGGAGTGAGGAGCAGAAAGTTCCTAACACAGTGGGGCTTGACCGAGATGCCTGCTCTCCCGCGGTCACGTACAGCACTCTAGAATGTTCTGCAGTGTACAAGTGCCGGACTAAATGGTTTTAGAGGTGGTATTATCTGCTTGTAACTGAATTAAGTAACAAAATGGACAAATGAAGTAAAACAAGTCTGGAAAAAAAATGTATTGAAGATAACACATATAATGAAAGTACAAGTAAACAATTTACCAAAACAAGGCAGAGTTGAGACTTCACGCCCTAACACAAGCTCTTTGGCGCCACATAGGTAAAGAAAAATGACAGTCTAATCAAATCTGGCAAAAGAATGACCAGCAAAATTAGACATTATCGAAACCCCCTGAAGTATGGCCTCACCCTGTGTGTGAATGACGTAACCTGAGATATTATGTAAGGAATGGTTTCAGTCATCGCGATGAGCAAGGCATTTAAATCCTCAGCCTTGCCCTGGCTTGTGTGGCTCAGTGGATTAAGCACCCATCTGCGAACCCCAAGGGTTGCTGGTTCTGTTCCCAGGGCACATGCTTCAGTTGCAGGCCAAGTCCGCAGGCCAAGTCCCCAGTAGGGGGTGCTCAAGAGGCAACCACACATTAATGTTTCTGTCCCTATCTCCCTCCCTTCCTCTCTCTAAAAATAAATAAATATTTTTTTAAAAAAATACCTCAGCCTCAAAGACATCCAAATTGTGATATTTCCAGGAATTTTTAAAGTCATGTAATAGGGCTGGACAAAATTTCTCTGAAAATTAATGAAAGATGTTTTGTAGTCACTTGTGAGGTTTCTTGCATAATAATGAGAGACAAAAAAATGTTTGTGTGGCACGAACAAACAATCCCAGGCTAAGATTACAGAGATATTATCCCACTTGAAACTCATACCCTGCCCCACTCAGAGCTGTTGCTGCGAAGTGATCGCCAGAAGAGCTCCGAGTTCCAAGGAGGCCCTTGACACTGCAACAGAATGTTCGCCAAGCTTTGTCGTGAGAGAGTAATCCTGAAAATCTGCGGTACCACAGAGCTTCCCTGGTTATCTCTTAGCAAAGTAGTTGTGAGTTTCCCAACTTCAGAAAAAAAGAGTCGTGGATTTTTCTTTGACTGTAACACAAATGTTCCAAATTTGCCGTTTTCCGTGGTGACTAGTAGTTTTCAATTGTATGCTAGCTGACAAACCCATGTCATATATATCAATATCTTACCTATATATTTAAATTTCATCTATTCCTTCAATATAAAGGTGAAAGTTTAATAATAACTGAAAATGGTATTGCTTTTAGAGAATTTAAACTATGAAGTTCAAGCATTTCAAAATGGAAGTTTAGAAACATTTTCACTATTATATGACCCATGGAAGGAAAAAATGTATGTCACTATAAAAATTTAGACCTGTGCACTCAAACCTGGAAAAGGACTTTCAAATCTGTTTTGAAATTTTCCAAATAAGGAATTTTAGTTCTTTTAATTAATATAAAAATTTAGCATATTCTGATTAATTTGAAAAATAAAAAAACCTAAATGACATCAGAAAATACAGAAACTTACCAGCCAAATTTCAGTAAATATGTCTCATGATTGATGAATAGAATTTAAAAAGGAGTACCATAGCTTAAAAAGCCCAGCTATGGGTGCACATCTTTCATATGAATCTATGCATCTTTGAAAGGTATTTTTTCAGCCATAAAGTCTGCTATAACCAAACATCAAAATAGACTGAACTTTGAGACAGATCTTTATGTAACTGCTACATAATATATTTAAGCCATATTTTCAAAATAATGAGGCGTGGTTGTTCATACAGCTTTTATTAAAATATAATTAGTAATAGCAAACAGTTAGGTATATTAATATTCTAGTGAGAACAAAAGAGTATACACAATAATGAATAAAACAAAGTTTTAATATTTATAAAATATTATTTGCTTCTCCTTGAGAGCATTCTAAAATGTTTAGCTTTCATTCTTACACATTTTACAATGCACAGAATTTGTGTGTATATATAAAAAATTAGATTAGTGTGCAATTTATAAATAAATAAATGTTAGGGCTGGGTGTGCAAGTGTCTACTGCTAGTGGTTACAGGTTAAAATATATATGTGAGAGGTGGATAACTCCACTACAAATGAGGATTTTTTAAAATGTGGTCCATGAACTGCATGCATCTGGGTGGCCTGGGGTGCTTGTTAAAAATGAGAATTCACCCAGAGCTGCTTCAGAAGCTCTGGAGGTATAGCCAAGGGTTTTACATTTTTAGCAAGCTCTTCAGGTGATTCCTCTGCGTGCTACCATTTGCAAGCCAGGGCCTCTCCCCAAGAAAGTCGTGGCTAACTTCATGCCTCCTTATATGCTCCGTGTTCCCAGAGACCATAAACCCGAGTATAAAGCAGCCACCCCCTTGGTCAAGAAGGGTAAGTCCATTAGCTCATTCTCAGACTTACTAAGAATAATTGTGGAGGGAGGTAGCAGTTAAATACCCAGAAAGAACACACCGCACATTCCTTCCTGTAAGGGGAAAGAATTATATTTATTAAGAATTTCATTAACTTTTTTAGGACTTTGCATTCCTGGAGCCCATGATAATATGTTAACTTCTTAACCATGCAGATCACTATGAGATTGTCAGGAGACCAGACTTTGAAACTCGGAATGTAAAACAAAATATCTAGAGGATAATACAGTGAAGAAATATACACATTTAACTGGGTTTTTTAAAAAACTAAATACTAGTTTATCTCCAAGTAAAATTACACGGAGAACAAGAAGTGTCTTTTATATCAAAATTTCTGAGAACTTATAAATACATGTCCACCCTCCTTCATCTTAAAGATAAATAAAACTTTGCTTCAGTAATTCAGAACCAAGCTTAGCAATTCCAGTACTTCCTGAGGCCCTCCCTGGCCTTATAACCACAAAGTCATATGCTTTGGGGGATCTAACCTTACATTTTAAAGGGACATCTCAGCTTTCCTCGTCAAGTGAAACCTTTCTGCATTTTTAGTCCTGTTCTGTGTCATCTGCCTGTCAAGAAAGCAGTTGCTTGTTTGATTGTTAATTGCCCTTGTTTTTTATTATAGAATGCATTCGAATTTTGGTAAGTAACATGTTCTTCTTTGTAATTAGATATAGTAGTTAAAACGTCTTTCAATTCACCATGGCGTTCCCCTTTAATCAGCACGTCAGGCTTTCTGATGATGGAACCATATCTGCATTTGTACCACAGCAGACCTGCTCAAAGAAAATTGTGCTGCCCATACACTTCAGAACTGGAATGAGATTCAAAGGTAGGAGTGCTTTTGTTTTGCAGGCCTGAACTGTGCAAGCTAAATGGAAGTAAATGTGGATACTTCGATCATTTGTATTGAGGTTCAATGGTTTTCTGTGGGCCTCAGACCACCTATAGCTGTAGTTACCTATTGACCATGTATGAAGTGCCTTTAGAAGGTGTATCAGTTGGAGGACAGATGGTCAGGCTGGAATCTTAGACAGGATTCCTATGTTGCATCCGTGAGGTCCAATTTCTTCTTGGGGGAACCTCAGTTTTTGTTCTCAAGGCCTTCAGCTGATTGGAAGAAGGCCACCCACATTAGCAAGGGTGATCTCCTTTACTTTAAAGTCAACGGGTAACAGATGTGAGCCACATCTAGGAATACCTTCACATCTCATGCCAACATCTGGATTAATGTCTGATTAACTCACGGTACTATAGCCTAGCCAAGCTGACCCAGAAAACTGAGCATCACAGAGGACAAGGACGTTTTAAACACGTTCTCATTAAGTTTCCTTCCAGGGAAGTTGTATTAGCTCCACTTTACGGATGAGGAAGTTGAGGATTAGAGATGTTGTGATTTACCTAATATCAGTGAGGAAATAAGTAGGTCAACTCCCTGATTCGAGTTCATTATCCACGGAGTGCACCCGTCCTGTATGACTCCACTCCTCTGTCCATTGGGAAACAGTGTAGAGTAGGGTGCTGGCCTTCCAGCTTCCTGCATTTATCAACTGGTGAGTGAGCTCCACTTCCCTCCTTTACCCTGGAACCAACTCACTCATGAATGAGGAATCAGTCCCAATGACAATGAAAAAAAACGGGGACCACTGGGTACGGCCAGTAAATTTAAAATCTTCTGGAGTCAAACTCCTGAAGTTCAAATCTCAGTTCTGCCATCTACTACCTGTGTGATCATGGGCAAGTAACAATCTTTCAAAGATCAAAAAAGCATAATTTTAAGTGCCTGGGTGCTGGAGGGCAGGCTGCTTGGGTTCCAATCCCAGCTCTGCCTCTTACCAGACATCTCTTTACCTCTTCATGCTCAGTTTTCACATCTACAAAGTGAGGACAAGGGTACCAACTGAACTGGAGTTGAGGTTAGATGAGACAATTCATGTAAAGCACTTAGAGCTGAGTCTTGCACATAGCAAGTACGTAGCCAGTTATCATTCGCTATTACTCTGAATTCTACTTCCCACCTGTAAATGAGGATAAAAACAGGACATCAAGGGGTTATTGTGTGAACTAAATATGGTCAGTGTGGAGCGCTTAGCCTGGTCATGGCTCACTGGTCGATGTCTAGCAAATGACAGCTGTCCAACTATCCACTCAGATGCAGGTTCCTAATGGTAGAACCTGTCACTCCTCCTCACCACTGTAAACCCATCGCCTGACATGTGCTAGACAATTTTAAACTTTAAGAAATACACAACAGTGCATCTAGCCAAAAGTCATGCCTAGTAGGATGGCATCTTGGGATTGACCCACTCATTGGAAAAGAAAGGAGCTAAAATCTATCACTATGAACTACGTGCAGAGAGCACCAGAATTCTTAATTATTTTTTTAAATGTGGACACAAACTACAATTTTTGCTCCACACATAAGTATTGTTAAACACACATGTTATGCTTCCTCAAGCAGCATAAATATACAGCAGACACAGCACGCGGAGAGGGATGCTCAGTATGGGTTCTCTTAGCATGTGGCCAGTGGGCCAAATCTGGAATATCACCTGTTTGCGTGTGACCCACCAGCTAAGCACGGCTTTTACAGATGAACAGATACAATTGATTTGATGATGGACAACTAACTTTGAATCTCAATTAAGTGAAACATTACCCCCCAAAAAAAACTATTTTCTCCTTAGATCTGCATTACAAAAATTGTACGGGATGATTATCTTTTTATTATATTTTAATCTTTTCAATAAAAATTGCCAGAAAATGTTTTCTCTCTAGTTATATAAGAAATTACCTAATATCTTCAATTTTGCCTCTTAGCCTGCAACACTGAAAGCGTTTATCACCTGGCCCTTCACGAAAAATCACTTGCCATTTCCTGTCTCGCAGAATCTAACCCGTGACTTTCCTTGCCGACAGCTGGCTACTGTGAGCTTGTAGCTTCTGGCTTTGAGAAGGAGTATGTCAGCATCCGAGGACATTGCTTCCACCACAGGAGAAAACCAGTTATATCCCTTGTCAGTTTTAAACTGCGAACGCTGTGCCCACCCGATTCCAGTCCCACCCACTTAGCCGTGAAATATATTCATGAAGCCATGTGATCAGAAACACTGTGCAGTGTTTTCTTGTCACGGGAAGCAGGGTCATCTCACTGCCTCAATGGATCCATTCTTTGGGAAGACGTTATCTCATGTCCCATGATTCGAAGTTAACGTCTAGGTTCTGGGAGCTACCATCTTCTAATTTTTTTCCAGTCTTTGTTTAAAATGTCACCTTTTCCCAAAATCCCTTCAAAGTACACATCCTACCTCAGTTTCATGCTGGATTAAGACATTTTTGGCTGATGGCATTTCTTCAATGACGACAGCTTATAATTTCAACTAGCTTCAAACACGAAAAAGTCTATTAAACATGAGCTGATCTTTAATTAGGGGATCATGGCTCTTGCCCAATAGCCAGAAAGTTAAAACCCTGGATCCCTAAAGCCTGAAGGGAAAGGAAATTCTACAGACAATGCCCTTTATGGAGATTCAGACAAGGGTTTCTCAGCAAATGCAAAAATCAGGATCTGTGTCAAATCGCAAAAAAAAAAAACAAAAACCCACACACCAAAATGAACTAGAAATTTTCAGCAGTCTTCACTGAAGATATATGTACATACATACATACACAAAATATCCTAAAACATGTGAGAATATGACACAAACAGGAATGCGGAAGTAGGAAAAAGAACGCCAGTACCAGATAGACCTCGCCTGTGTCTGGTCTGCAGAAAGCCGGCAGCAAAATGAGGCCGGAGGCCAGTTATGACACCTCCTGCTGTCAGCTCCTCAGATAACCAGGGAACATCACAAACACGGCTATCTCAAAATAGAAACTCTTCACTTATAGAAGCCAGAGGTCAGTGACCTCCTGGATTCGGCCTTCTTACGGAGCACCCAGTTCTAAAATTACCATCACTTCTGCCTGCGGGGTCCACACTGGGGAAGGAAACAAAGAGGTTTTGACAATTCTTAAAAAGTGGAAGACCAAAGAAGAAATGCCTTCGCATGTTTTTCTCTCTTCACCCATTTGGATAAAGAACACGGGATTCCATACATTGCAAGTTACAGATAATTAATAAATACACAGAAGTATTCAAACAGTTTTGGGGGGTCTTCAGATGTCACAAGGTCCCATACAACATCCCTTCAGAAAGGCAAATTTCTATGATTTCTCACCACAAAAATTTGAAATACACATTTGAACTAAATAATGGAAAGTGTCAAAAGACACTTCAATGGTGCTTTATATGGACTTGAAGATCTCATAAAACGGTCCATGTAACTCTAATATTTATACAAAAAGTTTTACTACAGAGAGAAAAAAATCAAAGAGAAACCACAGAACTGCAGATCTTAAAGATGAAATTGACCTTGAGACATTAATTACTCCATCACTCAGCTGCTCCTGCTGCCTCCATATTTACCCCACCCCACACCACAACCCAAGGAATAGCTCTCATTTTAAACCTCAAAATATGAGACACCACAAATTTCCAAAACAAACAATTGCCTTTTAGAGAACATTTGACTTAGAAGTGGCGTATGCACCTAAATAACTACTTCCTGCCCCTTTTGATTCCACACTCAGGTCCCAGGGCTACCCCTTCTTAAGGAACCCAGGCCGCCTTGGCCTTCCGGGGAAGATCTCCGCCCTTACCATCCATCCCAGCCATAAATGTACCAATTGTCATAGCAGCATCTTCCTAGTAGAAGTCACAGGGGTCCCCAGGCACCATATCCAGTAATCAAATCTCTACCTCACTCTTTATTCAAGCTGACTACCTACCTATACTGCAACTTGTCTAAATTGACCAAAAATGGAATGGAAAAAGCACAAAAGTTAAAAGGCATGTATTTATAAGCATACAGATATAAGCATACATACAAATGCATAACATTATACATATACAGTGTAAGTATACATATGTACATGGATGTATAGGTGTACCCCTACACCTGTACACATGCCATGTCCACATGGAATTTATACATACTGTAAATGCATGTGCAGGAAAGGAAAACACTTGACACATGAAGCCAGATCTTGAGTGTAGCAGACACAGTTGGTACCCACCTAGACCCCTACAACAGAACTGGCGCTCCCAAAGCCAGGTCGAGGTGAGTGCTAATAGTTCACGGCAGCTCCCTTCACCTGAGAATCACCCTTGGCTAGAAGAGATGCTCCGCCCGCGGTTGCCAGGTTGTAAGACTGCTGCACCAAAGGCCTGATCCCTCTCCTCAAAGTGGGACGACTGGGATCATTCGCGCTGCACGCTTCCACGTGCGATCAGACTGAGGCTGGGCTTCAGCTAAAACCACCTTTTGCCTGGCTTCTGTCTCTCTCTGCCACTCTTCCCCCCTGATGGTATTCACTTGAGAGCGCTGCCAATCTCTGTCTCCGTCTCTCAGCATCTCGGGAACCCAATCCAAAGCAGGGAGCAGCGGAGGACAACACCAAATACCAAAGCAGGGAAATGGGGAGGAGGTCATCTGTTACACTGAGGGTCTGTTAAAGAACGTTTCACCCAGAGAAGAGGCACACACTGAAAGATACTCCTCCTGCTGTTCCCAAGAGGGAATTGGGCCCAGGGTGGAAATGTAGAGGAAACAGGAGGATTTAGATTGGGGGGTGGGATGGTGTCGAAGCTGTGTGCTTGTTTCATGTTCTTTTTTTGTACCTGCATTTTATTTTAAAGCTTAAGAAAAAAATCCCAGGATAGAACTATGATTCCATCCAGCTGAGACAACTGTCCTTGCTACATTTGGGGGGATTTTTTTTTCTGCAGGAACAATGATTCAATAAATTTATCGGGAACTCTCCTTCTATTAGTACTTGCCTATTTATCCATCTTTCCCTATCTCAATTTTATCCATGTAACACATTTCCTTTTCTCCTAAATGACTTCATCACACTTGAAAAATGGATAGTAATATGACATGCCAAAAATCCAACCCACTATAGCATATTGCACTGAAAGAATGGATAACCGTTTCATGACTTAAAAATGCTGCTTCTCGTTAATGTGGATGATTCCACGTCTTAATTATGTACAGCTCAAGTTCACACTAACATTAAGCAAAATTGAGTTTGGGTCATGAACAGAACTGATTGGCAGGAGAATGACAGGCAGGGCTGTGTTGGGTAATTCTGGCCCATGCACAACCTGCACAAGCGACCGTAGGTCCCAGATGCAGTGTTTCTCACCTGGACCATTCCAGTAGCTTCCGCCTGGATCTCCCTGACTCCACTCTGGCCTCCTTATAGTCTGTCCTTCATACAACAGCCAGAGTGAAACTTTAAAATAAGAAATCAGAACCTTCCAGTGCCTTCCCTTTATGTTTAGAATAAAATCTAGTGATCTGACGGTGCCCAGCAAGGTTCTGCATGACCTGGACCTGGCCTACTCTCCAAGACTCAGGTCCCCCCATTTCTTCCCCTCGCTCCTCCCCAGCTGAATTTACATCCCCACACGCCACGCTCTTTCCTTTGCATTGATCTCACACTTTCCGATCCCTCTGCCTAGAATCTTCTTGCCCCAGATCATCACATTTGTAACTCTTTCTTGTCATTCGATCCTGCACAAATACCACCTACCCAGACACACTGGGTCTAACCCTGTTCTTACAACATCACTCCTACCCCTAGCCTCTTATCCTGCTTCATTTTTTCTTCTTACCATTACAGCTTAACCTGGCACTTACTCATTGTCCCTAACTCCTAGAGTTGTATCTGTCACATAGTTGACACTCAATTAGTGAATTTATAGCATAGTGACAAAAGTTGGCCCCAATGCAATAATTGTGATGCTTTCACAGACAGTGGGAGCCATCCTTATTCATTAATGATGTTTGCAAGGTAGCATCTGTTAATATTGATGATGTTGTTATCATTCTCATAACCCTTTCAAGAGTGCCACTGAAAATTGCGATATGAAAACAAAGAGCCTCTAAATCAGTCTATAATGTCAAAGAAATCATTGCGTTAGACAACCTGATAATTATAAATAAGTACACGTTAAATATACTGTGCCTTTGCCTTAACTTAGTTAGTATTAAAAATATATCTATGTTTCTTTTACATTCACCAGAGTAACCTGTGGAACTAAATGACTATTAATAGACACCAATGAAAATCAGAGAAACACTAGTGTTAGAAAATTTACGAACATTTCCAAGTCATGGAAAGCAAAAATGTCAGCTTTCAACTCCTAGCTTCCCAGTAAAAGGATATAAAACAGCACCATAATTATGTTCTGCAGATGTTGTGCTAATAATTTTCCCATAGCATATGAACTCAATCAGGTTGGGGGGTGCAGGAAAGGAATTGATATACTTCCATATTCAGCGGTATTAGCTCATAAGCAAGGAGAAAACATGCTCTGCTATGCCACACATACTCTCAGAGTTAATGCCCAATGAAAGCAAAAGCCAATGGTCTTACTAGCCAGATAACATCATGAGTGACAAATTCCTTGGAACTATTTACCATTTGATTCAAATGGTTTTTCTTCTTTCTCTGCCCATAGTTTAAAAGAACACAATCCAAAAATTCCATTACTCATGCTCCATGATAAATTAATGGCATGTGAATACCAACTTATAAGGAGAAAAAGTCATTATAAATTGCATTGCTTCTTGAAAGTCCTTTTGTAAATAAATCAGCATTTTAGGAAGCAGGCTTTTTCTCCTGCTTCAGGCATTATCTGAGCTTAGCAATAATTTTGGCTTATCAGGCTGGAATTAGCTGAATGAGGTATCTACGACCCCCAAGGGAGAGGAGCCTCTACAACTATTTAGCACAGCGCCCTTCTTTCAAGGAGCGCATTTGTCTTCAAAGCCGCTCTTCGCGCCATGCACCACCGCATCATTCCCCGTGCAGTGCTCGGTCTCACTGCCCTGGTACAGATCCTGCTTTGAAAGGGCTTTCTTGGAGCCACTATAACCCAAAAAGACAGTTAATGCCAGGAAAGAGCAAAACAACATGACAAAGGGAACGAAGAAATAGGCATTGTCATATGGTTTGGATTTGGGATTTTTTTCCCTTCTGTCACATTCTTTACTTTGCTTTCCAGTTTTCTTTCCAGTAGTTGAAAAAAACACTGAAAGATTTGAGAAGCCAGTTCTCTTGATTTATGCCGCAGCCTTTCTCAAGAATTAAAAAGAAGGGGGAGGGGGAGGGGTAACTCCGGCTTCAGATCAAGCTGGTGTCCTGTTCGTTTTCTTCTCTGCTTCCTCCTTCGTAAGAAAGCAACTTCCCGACTTGTTCAGTTCCAGCTACCGATCGTGTGTTGCCCTCTAAAACCCTAAGTACTTTGAGAAGAAAACTCATTTCTAAAACAGAAACTAAAATGCACTTGCAGACTGATTATAAATGTAAATGCTCATTGCAACTTTAATTAAAACAAGTTTTCGTATTGGGGTAAAATGCAGGCTTGACTTCTCTTTCTTAGAGGAAAAATAAAAGTTGAAAAGAACACGTTGGTTTAGTGTATGTTCTGTTTAAATAAAAATCTAAATCAGAGCTCTCATTTCATTTATTTGCCCTTGAAAAAGTAAGAGATAGAAAAGGAATAATCTTAAATCTTCAGAATCGACTCCAAATTTAATATTTTCATTGTAGTTCCCAGACAAACAAAACCATGTTTTCACTTCACTGCCCCCAGAAAAGGAAATGCTTTCCTAAGTTTCTCAGCGAGTGAAATCCTGAACTGTCCCGGGCCAGTCGGCAGCACGGCGAAATTTCAGATACGTTTTCAGTGTAGTTTGTCCTGGATCGGGTCCCCTTGTTTGATATGAGTGACCCAGGCTTCTGTGGACTCAAACCTCCTATTGGGTTTTAGCAGCACAGCCATCTAAAGTAAATTGTTGTTTTACAAAGTAGTGAAATCCTATCTCAGCTACAAACACGCACAAACACACACAACCCTTCCATCTCTGGACAAACGACAATCGCAGCTGTTTCTGCCTGGGATCCGAGTTCTCAGGGCCAAGCACGCCCCCTTTGAAGTGGAGGGCACCTCTGCCGACCTGCATTTTGCAAACTTTGCGCTGTTTCTCTAAGCCTGACCCCTGAACTGATTGTCTGATGACTAATTCACATGCTAAGCTCGCGGTATATCGGTATCACGGGCTCGCCTGCGTTTGTCATTAAGGGTTTGTAGTAAAGAGAAAGATGAAAGAGAAAGGTGTAATATTAGACCAGCAGCCAAACATCTTATGAGTGTGTTTTGAAAATGTGACTTAAGAGAAATAGGCAACTCATTTGAAATAAGTCTTTCAAGTTACATAGAAGGCCTCTAGGTTTTTGGTGTTTCAGTTTGCTGACTTTGATTCCTTGCCTTCCAAACGATCGGCTACTGTTTAAAGTGCGCCTTATGCAAGAAAGATGTCATTGCTTAAGAAAATTAAGCTCGATTCTCCAACAGGCCTCTGTCTGAAGCTTCCCTGTGCTTCCCCACCATCACCGTCACCGTCACCAGAGCTATCTGACAGAATTTAAAAAAGCGTGTATGTACATGGTGCTTCCGACTGAAGAAGCAAAGTGGCTTGTTAAATCCATTACCAATCTTGCCTAGCGGTTAAGATAACCTTTTGTCTTACACATATACGCAGAAGACGACAAATCTGATTTTTCTAAACTTCCCATCCCAGAAGTAATTTCACTGAGCATTATTTCTTGTTCCCTAAGATTTATGTTCTATTAATACTATGAAAGATAGTCTGTCGCGGCATCTTGGCAAATGCTGCCACAAAAGTCTTTAAAGAAATAGCGGGGCCTCTAAATGTGGATAATGGCTCTTTGAACAGACTCCAAAGACCCATTTCCATAGACTGGACCAGTTCTTTTAAAGAAATACATAACGAGAAGTCAAATAAAAGGGGTGGGGCGAAATGAGAAGATTAAAAAGAGAGTAAAAGATTAAAAGAGGAAAAGAAATAAGGAAAATTCAAAAGGAAAAAAAGATCAAAAAGAGGATTAACCATGTTACTTGTTGTTTTTCAGAAATTAAAAAAGTATGGAGGATAAGGAATTTGTTTCCTTTTGGCCCAAGAAAAATGCCAATTATAGTAGCTAAACTGCCCGGATCACATATCCGCGTGCTTTGGAAATGTGAGAAATGGATGGGAAATATAAACATGGAGCAATAGCTTACAGTTATGTTATGAATTAAGCCAGAAAAATATCAAGATTTAGTCACTGAATAAGCTGCCAAGGTTAATTTTCTCTGATGAACTTGAGCAAGATCAGAATAGAAGCGATAGCACTGTAGTCGCATGCTTTCTGCGACCCCCCCGCTGCTTTCTAGAATCAAACTCTTCATTTTCTCATGGAAAGAAACCCCAGGCTAGGAGAGCATAGTCAACAATAATGAAGTCAAGAAGTTGGCTTTCAGTTCTTGATTTTTATTTGATCAGCGCCCTAGGTTCTGAGTGTAGGTCTCTAACAGACATAGTAAAAGCAGGTAGCCAACACTCGTGTAGAGTCATTTAGTAATGGTCTTTGTATGTTATTACCTTTCGGGGTTTTTTGTTATATCATTTTGATATCAGAAATTGATCATTTAAATTCACTTTTCAGGTTCTATATATTTGACAAAACTGATCTTACACATCTTAAAAAAGAATATACATTTTATTATTGAACATGTGTATGTGTTTGTTTCAGACCTTTCAGTTTATTTTATGTCTGATGAATTTATAGCAATTTTTTTCACTTCTTTTTTCTGGTCCAAATACTTCCTTTGGGTTTGGCTTCTTTTGCTGTGGTGGTTGTACTCCAGCTAACCCAAAGCTAAACATGTTTGGGGTTTTTTTAAACTATCGATGTTTTTAATTGCCAGATATTAATAGCTTAAAAACAGAAAATCAAATAATTTAGAAGCTTTACAGCATAAAGCAGAGAAAGAGTAAATCATAAATTAGAAGCTAGAATGAAGGGAAAAATGAAAAGTTGTTATATTACACTAATACCAGGTGATTTCTAATAAAATAAATTCTAAAGCATGAGATAAAATTATATAAGATATTATTTATGGCATTTTGGTACTCTAATGATGCATTTAATATATTCTTTCTTAAACACTCAGTATACATATACATATATATGTATATGTATCAACAATGCAATTTAATGAAACTTTGAATACATTTAGCAGCACCTCATTTTTCTCCCCCTCTTTTATAAACTGTGTAAAATTTTTCCTAAATCCTGGGTGCTTTTCATTTTATTCCAATTTTTTTAAAGACATAGCACAGAATACAATCCAGAAAAGTGCAGGAGTTTTATATTAATTGACCCATTTGTCAGCTGTCAAGAGGAGTAAGTGTCACTTCTGAGGAAGGTCACGGAAAACAAACATCTTAGGTCAGGAGCCGCAGTGGGCACTTTACTGCCCGCAATCTCCATTCCGTGCGCACTTAGGTGGGGTGGGCGCCATGCTGGAGCGAAGGCAAAGGATGATGGGTTACTGAAGCCAATGCGAAGCTGGCTGAAATCAGAGTTGCTTACCGCAGCAATCTCAATAGACACCTGTCCTATGGGAACAAAAGTGCCAACATGGAAGGGTATATATAGTTTGCCCCAGTATATTTACTAGCAGAAAAAAATCTGACTATTCCTTCTTCCATCCATCAGAAAGTAGAATACTAAATTAGGACAGATCCTCCCGCTGCAATATTATGTAATAGGATGTCCATCGTATCAACTGTTACGTGAAAAAATAAAGTGAAAAACAATGCACTGCAAACAAAACAAAAAGCAACTGCAAATGTGCGTTGTATGTGAACATTAGAAATCAGTGGAAGGATGCTATTAAGATTGGGAGACCAGAGGGAGAGCTGAAGACCTGAACTGTTTATTTATGTGCCTCTTTCTGGTTTGGTTATAAGTATAGAATCAATTACATATAATATCTATTGATTGAATAAATTATTTATAACATATATTAGACTATATAGATAGTCCAAGAAGGGTTATAAAGACAAAAATACATAAGCGTTACTCCCTATCCACTTTTTTAAAAAGGCTTTGTTCTAAAATCTAAGTTTTTGAACCAACCTTTAAGCCTCTGAAGACGACAAAGAAGAATGAGGGAGAGTCCCCAAGCAGGTAAAGGAAACTGAAGTTGCAGAATAGCTGCAGGATGAATGAATGTTTCAGCAAGAATAAACACCACGTGCCAGGGCCCAGGGGTAGCAGGTGCTTGAAGTGTTAAGGATCTCTGAGGAGGCCAGTGTGGACATGGCTGCGTAAGCAGGAAGTCTGGAACAAAAGAGGCTGTCAAGGGACTCAGGGGACAGATTATAAAAGATAGGTTTCACAAAAAAATTTACTGCAACTCAAAGTAAGAAAACGCTTCTGTATCACAAACCAGTACGTGGGACATACATATACACACACAGTGACACACACACACACAAACCACAGTTTGAAAACCACATTGACTTTCATTCTAAGTGTGAGAAGCAGAGTCACCGGAAGCAGAGGTGTTACAAGATTTGAACTACATTTTAAGGAATCGGTCTGGCAGCTATGTGGAAAACAGACTTGGAGCTGGGTGGAAAGAGGGGGAGCAGAGAGTCCTGTTGGTAGATACTGAGGTACTGGTCTGGTTAAGATGGGCTGTGGCTACACTGGAATGTTAGCAATAGCAGTAATAAGAGGTGATGGGATTAAGGATATATAAGCATGGCGCAAAGAGCTTTTAATGCAAAGCTCTTTGAATGTTCAGCATTAGAGGATGCTGTTGGACGTACAGCACTAGAGGAGGAGAAGAATTAAAAGTGACTCACAATTTGGGGACACAAGCCACTGGGTTACTGGTGATGCCATTTGTTGATACTTAGTTGAAGAGCAATATAATAGAATCAGATGGTGGCAAAGGGAATTAAGAATGTTACTTAGGACACATTAAGTTTGAGCTGTCTTTTATACACTCACTTGGAAAAGTTGCGTGGTCCCTTTGAAGTTAGAATAGGTTTGTGGCTTGCATTGGCTAATGAACTGTAAGAAATGAAGTGTGTCATTTTGGCAGAGACGTAAATTTAAGTGACATCACCATCTAAATGGTTAGCTAGTACAGCGTGGAACAAATAGGAGCTTTGAGGGCAGGATTTTTCCTGCTGTGAATCTTAGCCATGAAATTAATGTAGGAGTTGTGGCCAGATTTTTTAATGAGATGAAATTAACAGAATAGGATTGGGTAGGGGTGAGATAAAACAGGATGGAGTGGAGTGGGATAGGGTGGAATGGGATGGGAGAGAATAGAACACATCCAAGGACAAGAAATACACACTTGTCATAACACTGCAGCCGATTACGCTGCGCTGTGTGAAGCAGACAGTTAGCAAGAAAGATGTGAGGAATGTTTGTACTGGCAAACAGTATTTGGTCTTTGCTAACCGGCGCCTCGTTTACCTCTGCAGTGGGAGATGGTTTACCATAACAAGATGGTTAATGTCCTTAGGATACGGGAAGTGAAAATAAGTCGATAGAGAGAATGCCCACGTCACACAACCTAGGGCTAGGCCTGCCCCTTTTCTGCCTTGTTGTCTTTTTTTATAGCAGCTGATCACTCAGATGCAACACAAAATATCAATAGGACTGAAAGGCCCAGTCACAACCACTCCTTCCACGGTTACGTCTGCATGTGCTCAAGGATCTGGATGACAGTGTCATTTTATGCATCTGTAGCCAAGCCTCTGCTCACACATGAGAATACAAGAAAGAATAAGAGAATCTCCATGGTGCCCATACGTTTCAATGCTTACTAACTGATACCTACTATTATAATAAGATTCAATGTAAACAGATCCTTAAATTCAAGTTCCATGACTTGAAACACGCACCCAACAAATATTTGTTGAACAGCCAGTAGGCTGCAGAAAAGAACTATCTTGTATATTTCTCACGACGACCCAGTGAAGGATGAGTGAATATTTCTATTTCATAGCTAAGAAAACCAAGATCCATGAGGTTGAATGAGTTACCTATTCAGCTAATCAGTGGGACATGGGATTACATACCAGATCTTTCTAAAGCCAAGTCACTCTGCGCCTTATTACATTACATTACAGCAAATTCATCTAAATACACTGTTTGCATTGTTGGCAGAGGAACATACTGCAAGCACCTGACTTCTTAGCCGAAAAGGGAGTGGTGAAGTGGATTATGGTACATCCGATAATGGCCACTAAGGCAGGAGAACTATATGATATATATAGAAAGGTTTTTAACATGTATTAGGTGGAAACAAAACAATCCAACAACCAAGAAAAACACAGGATAATGCTTATTAAATACTCTTATTTGACTACTAAAGAAGAGAGATGCGTACACATATCCATATACCTACCACATATGTGTATGCATTCTGAGCACAATATAGCAGAGTTCTTTTAACAGTGGCTGCCCCTTCTCTGTAGAGAAGGACTCAGGGTCCACAGTAAGAAATTCAATTACTCTTCATGATTGACCAAGTGTGCTATTAAAGCACATGGTCATCCTGAGCGCTATACAGTGAGAGCAATTCAAGATCTCTTCCTGGACACAAGAGTGAGAATGCATCTCCCCAATCCTTTCTGAGATTAGGTCATGTGGCTTCCTTTGGTCAACACAACTGAGCAGATATAACATGAGTCATGTCTGAATGGAGATCTTAAGAGCCCTATGCCCAACTCACCCTTCCGTCCCAGCCACCCTAAAAGCACGTGCAGAGATAAAACTTCCATCAGTCAGAGTCCCCACGTGACCACGACGAGCACCATTCTCCTGCCAAATCACATCTCTCTCTCACTCACACACACATGTAGAGAGAACAAGTAATACACTTTCATTATCTTAAGCCACTAATAGTGGAGGTTGCATATTACGGCAGCACGGCACAGCCTATTCTGACGTATGCAACGTACAGTAGAAATGTCCATGTATAAGGAAACATAAACCTAGCAATTACATTCGAATGTTTTAGTATTTTTAAATACTAAAGGGGGGAAGTGTTTAAAAATAATACATTGGTTCATTCATTCATTAAGCAAATATTTTTTGAGGGACAAATATGTCCCAGGCAATTATAAGCACAAGGGAAGTACAATTAAATAAGACAGACAAGATCCCAACTCTTACAATTAACACAAAATAAATGAGGAAGAAGAGATTAGCTAATGATACGGGCTCTGATGGAAATAAAAGCCACATGGTGTCACAGGAGGGACTGGGTGACAAGTCTGGGAGGTCAGAGAGGACTCTGGGAAGAAATCACTTCAGCTGATGCTTGCAGTTACAATGATAGTTCTAAAACCACAAGGGAGTTTTTTTTTCAATTTCTCCACAGTCTCCAAATATTCTCAAGTAGGCCTGTATTTCATTGTACGTCAGAATAACACCATGAAATACATACCTCACAGCAGATAAAGTGATGGGGTAATAGAGTCCTCAGTAGAAAACCCAGGAGGAGGTCCTGCTTTCACCAAGAAAGTGTGGGACCATATTTAGTTACACCTGCAGATGGAACTGATAGAATCCTAAGTGGAGACAGAAGCAAACGTTGGCACCTCTCTAAGTGGGGAGGCCTCCAGTTGAAAACGTATCCCATAAAACATCAATCAAGATAGCAGTAAAAGGGGTGAAATGCGTACACACGTAAAAACAATTGAAAACATATTTGCCTAATTATGCAGACAAAGATATCAAGACCAGTGCTGAAAGGAGATGAAAACCTAGGAGAGGGGAAATCTCTGCTCCAATGGAACCCAACACCGGGGCTGGGAACACGGCCTCGGGGACAAGTGCCACCAATCACAACAACATTAAAGATTTAATAAAGCCTGTGAAGTGTTTCCAAAGAAAGGAGGATCTGAAAGAAGGAAGCCACAATCCTGCTTTTATCAGCAATTAGTCTTTTATATTTTTGTATCAAGCGAACTTTATTAAATCATTCTGCAAAGGTCAAGAGGGATGTGTCTTTCCTGATCTATTTTCATATTTCATGACACAGACTGAGTAACTGGATTATATACACTGTACTTCCAAAGACTGGAAGACATTTATGCTCAAGTGTTCATTTCCTGTGATGTGATATTAGTCACTTAGACAATGGGGTTTTATACGATGCTTGCTATGTGTAGGAACTCGGCCAATTCCTGCTCTCTCTCTCTTTTTTTTTTTTGGTGCCTGTAAAATCTGCCAGTTACCAGCTGTCAAAAACACAACTTAACTAGTTATCAATAGAAAAAGCAACTAGTCCCAACTCATCTGTACAAGCATAAGGAATCATATCCTCCAGGTTGCCATAGATGACACTCTACAGGAGGTATAAAATCCATTTAGCTGCCTTATAATAATTTATAAGCTACCAAATTTCTTGTAGTCAAGATATCTTCTTTTTCCAAATATTGGGGTGATGCTTGAGACTCAAAAAGGCTGATTAATCCTACAGAGGACCCCAATATTTAGACTTGTATTACATCATTCTGATGACCACTTTGAAAGTGACAATGAAACAGCAGTGTACTCTATGTATCCTTCATCCAACAATTTAAATTTAAATTTTTTTCACAAATTCACAAATATTATCTCATTTTCCTTTCAGCATCTCTAACAAGTAGACACTGCCTAGTGTTATAATCCCCAGTGCAAAGAGGCAGGGAAAATAACAAAACATCAGTAGTTGTGTTTGGGTGATGGCTCTTTAAGTGAATTATTTTCTTCTTTCAATATATTTCTGTGTTTTCTAATTTTCTTTAATGGACCTTTTTTATTTTTGCCATGAAAACAAAATTTTCAACATTTGAAGTAAATCCTAACAATCATCATTACCCCCAGAGTTGATCCCTTAAGGCAAGAATTAAGGTCTTTTCTCTGTCTTATTTTCACCAATCCATTGGCCTCTACACCACACACTCTTCCTCATTAAGAAGTAGAGAGACATGTCTTTTATCTCTATACCCAGTAGGGAGGGGGAAAGAATTAATATTTCTTGAATGTTTGCTATGAGCCAGAGCTGTGCTAAAACACGTAAAAATAACCCAGTTAATATCACCATGCTATGAGCTAAGTATTTGTTGCTTAATTCTAGAAATGGCAGCTCAGAGAAGCTACTGCTTCAAGGGTATAAGTAAACTGATACCAGGAGACCGAATCAGCATCCAAACCCCACATCCGACTGATTCCACAGCGGGTACTCTCTCCAGTACAGTGTACGCAGGTCTTATCATCTACCCTCCCAGCATTTCCAGTACTGTCTCCATCCAACACATCCTCCACAGAGCATGGAAATGAGAGAGCATTCCTCCTGTGCTTCAGTCTTCAGTCACCTCCCACTGCACACAGAACCCAACCTAAGCTCCTTACTGTGGCCTACAGGTGGGCCGGCATGACCCACGCCAGGCCAGGCTCACCTTGGGCCGCATTCCCCTTTCACATACCAGACGTAAGGACCTAACTTCAGTACCTCAAACAAGAAAAGCTCTTTCTCAAATCCAGGCCATCGCATATGCTGTTCCCTCTACTTAGAAAGCCTCTCTATTCACTTCGCAAGGTTGATTTCTTATTCCCTGGCCCGCCTTCCCTGATGCCTCAGTCTACGTAGGTCCCATTATTCTCCCTTTGCATCCTATTCTTTCCCTTCCCAACACTCAGCACGATTTCCAATTACACGTGTGTTTCTTTACTCATTTATATATATCCTCCCTCCAGGAGCTTCAGAAGCCAGGAACCAAGTCTCTTTGATGAACAACACATCAAGGATGCTAACACAATTCCTGGCTAGAAGAAGGTTCTCAAAAAGTATTTACCAAATTTACTGTATTTTACAGTGTATAATGGGCGCTTTTTTGTCCAAATATGAGGGAAAAATAAGGGTGCAGACTAGACATGGGTATACCTTGTATCTTGCATTTTGCAAGTATTTGTTACATAAAACTTCTTGTATCATATGTTCAAAAATAAATTATAAAATTTATTTATAACATGAAAAACACGTATCTAAATATAAATAAGTAAATAATTGAATTAAAAAATTAAAACAAAATATTTTTTTCCTGAAGGTTGGGGCCAACAACATGGGTGTACATTATACACAGCAAAATATGGTAATCGTTCAACCCATGGATAATGCGCACCCTTATTTTTCCCTCAAAAAGTTGAGCAAAAAAGTATGCACTATACACAGCAAAATATGTAAATAAATTTAAAAATTAGATCTCCGGTGCCCACTTCACATTCTAATTGTTAACAAAAATTTTCACTTTTACCCAAAAGGTCATTTGGCCTGACTGGGTCTGGCCCTGCCATCAGTCAGCATTGGCTTCATTCTTATCTTCAAGAGTATGTCAGTGGTATCACTGGGAAGCGATTCTTCCTTCCCTCCCCACCTTTGCCTCGGGTTCCGCTGGTCTGTCTGACCCAATACATGGCTCCTGCACAACGGACCAAAGCTGGGACTCTTTCAGCAGAGAAGACGAAGGGAAATGACCCTTTGGGTAGTCAAACAATAGATCCCTTCCTGCCCTGGACCATGTGATTAAAAGCCCACAGACTTGTGCCTGCAACAAGATCTGCTCACAGTGTCTCCCCAATAAAAACTAGAAATGCTCCTCTCCAAGAGATTCCTGACATCCCCAGTGCCATCAGGCAGCTGTTAGGAATCAGCCCTGCAGCCAAACATCCCTCTGTGTGTGAGCACAGGGGGTGGGGGGCACTGGGGGCCACTGCCTCAGACTGACCCTTGCTGTGCTTCCTTTGGGCCTTAGAAACAGACCTGTTCTCATGACAACAGCTGCAACGATAAATAAGGCGCCGTCAGTAAAGATTCTTTGGAGCAGAAGTCAGCTGATTATTTTATTGTTTGTAACCTCAGTCCCATTCGTTTTGGAACTCTTGGTGGTAAGAGGGAGTCCGCTTTACTATGACCCTATATGGCAAAAGAGAGAAACTATGAATACATCGCAACATACTGCGTTCACACGAAGGAGCTGTTTTGTCACTTCTCCATTTACGACCGTTAAAAATAATCCTTCTGTGTACGTCAACTATAATTTAAAATAAATTAAAAAATAAATAATCCCTCCATTATTTTAGTAACTTGAATAGGTTAATGTGCAAGTTTAAAAGCCAAGAAATACATTTTATAATCTGTGTATTATGATTAATGCAATTAAATAATTATATTAATAACTAACATCAATTATTCATCACTTGCATTGATATTGCAAGATACATTTAACCCTCAACAGAGCCAATAAAGGCACTATAACCATATTTCTTTCTTTATAGAATTTAAAATTACTTCAGAGAAACAAGATAACATCCAAAATCATAGAGCTAGTAAAAACTTTTAACTTGCTGATCCAGAACTTAAAACTTAGGTCTTTGGTCCCCCAAGGTCTATAGCATTAGGTTGCACAGCCTGACACTTTCAGAATGATGTGTCATTTTAAAGGACTTCAATAATGCAAAGGAGTAGGAAGAGGGTTGTCTCAAAAGAAGGTACCCCCTACTTTGGCTTCCTATCAATTCCAGCAGCTTGGGGGGGCTTTTTCAGCCAATGGGTGGAATCCCTGGGTGGAGGTGCAGTGGTTCCCATCTCGGTTACTGTCCCAAGCTCCAAAAGCAGCTCTCCAAAATGATCTTTCCAACAATGTGTTGTAGGTTGTGTCCCTCCCTGCTTTGAAACCCTAGTCTAGCAGCCTCACATGCACGTAGGAGGAAACCCTCGATGTCCCTCAAGACCCTGCAAGAGCCAGTCTTTGCCATCCTTGCTGGTGGCATTTCTACCACTCCCTCCTAGCTGGAGTTGCTACAAATCTTTCCCCCAAATCAGTCTAATCTGCAGTCCACTCGGTCCCTACTCCTGAGCTCCAAGTGGGGCTAAAGAAAACCACTCCGCCTGCCTCTGGGAGCTCCCGGCTGGTCCACAACCTCTCTGTGTACCACGTGGAGAGCTTACCGCTCCTCTACAGCCACTTTAAATGCCCATCTCCTCTCAGCCACAACTGTGTGGCCTCCACTTCCACCTGCTAACATGTCCATGTTCTTCCCTACTTCTGTTATTTAAGTAGAAAAGATTTAAAAGTATATTCTCTGTCCTGGATAAAGCCAGTCCCTCGAAATCCCTCTCATCAACCTCCATCCTCCGCCAGGACTTGCTCCTTTCCATCAGTGACCTCTTTGCTTCCACATCTTCGACATCTCTACACCAGCTCCCTAAGCTGCTGTAACAACCTACCTCAAACTTGGTGGCACATAACCATAGAAATGTACAGTTTCACAGTTCTGGAGGCTAGAAGTCCATAGGGTCATCAGGGTTGGCTCCTTCTAAGGGCACTGAGAAAGAAGCTGCCCCATGCCTCTCTCCTAGCTCTGGCAGTGGCTGGCAATCCCTGGCATTCCTTGGTGTTTCTTAATGTGTAGCTGCAACGTTTCAATCTCTGCCTGTCACCACGTGTGTCTATCTGAGGCTCTTCTCTTTCCATAAGGACTCCAGTCATAGTGGATTAAAGGCCCATCCTACTCCTCTAGGACCTCATCTTAACTTACATAGTAATGACAGCTGTGGGGACTCTGTTTCCGAAGGAGGCCTTATTCACAGGTATGAAGAGTTAGGACTTGAATGTGTATTTTGGGGAGACACAATTCAACCCACAAGAACCTCCCATGCCAACAGCCTATTCTTCTCAGCCTACGAACGTGGTTAAATCTCTCATCCTACCAATCCCTCTCTTATTCTCAAACAAATATCTCCAGCAGATACCACTTCCTAACTGCAGGTTTATGTGTCAGTCACCTATTAGACAGTCCTCCTTGGAGGTCCCTGAGACACTTCCCCATGAGTAGGTTATGCCCGAAAGGGAATACATGAGCTTTGCCACACCCACTCCTCTTCCTCCTGCTTTTATTATCTTGGTGCAAAGAACCATCATCAAGCCCATCACCCAAGCAAGAATCCTGGAAATCACCCCAGATTCTTCTCTCCCCTTACCCTCCTCAATCAACCAGTCCATAAGGCCTTACTTACATTATCAGCAAACTCTAAAGACAAAAGCACACAAGAATAGAATTTAGTATGTAAATCAATCACACACGTGAATATGTTGTATTTAAGGTATAAAGAACTATCACGTGTAAATGGTAAAAAAACATTTGATTCTATTCAATAAACATGGCAAGCAGGTTGATAATGTATAAATTAAAGTTGGAAATACAAAAATAACCAAGATACTGTCCTTATCTTTATAAATTTAAATTAGGGAGGAGACAGAAAAGTTGCAGATAGTTATGAAATTGTTTACATGGGCAAGTCTGATGTTCCAGATCTCCTGGAACTATATTAAACTGATAAGAACAGATATTACACTTGATCTTAGCCAAAAGGCTGAGAAGCGATCCCTCCTGGAACTCTAGAAGAACATTCTATAACTATCAAAGAGCATTCTCACTCTTAGAATGCAAATACCCACACTACGTAATAACCCCAAGAAGTCCAACCTTCAACCAGATTCCTCTCATCTGAACAGCTCCGGGAATGCTTGGTAAATGGTTACATCTTGCATATAAAGCTCACTTAACTGTCTCAGCCAACCAGCCGGCTTCTTAGCAGCTGTACCTGATGTCTTTTAACCTCCCCGTGTCAGCCTTCCTCGGGCAGCGTCTGCCGGTGTTCCACCACTTCTCCCCACCTGGGGCGGGGACCCTTCCTTTCTTGCTAGGGCAATAGCAAAGGCTGACTTTCTCTGAAAAGTCAGGAATAACAGAAAGAGACTGTGAAACAGAAAGCTTAAATCTCGTTACAATCCGTGGGTCCTCTCAGATCCCTCTTGGTTCTTCCCCACCCTGCTCTCTGTAGGGACTACTGCTCAGACCCACATGCTTGGCTCCTGTGCCTTCTGCCTCCTAACTGGGCTCATCCCATAGGAGCCCCAGCAGGAGTTTGGAGAGTTTTCCTTTGCCTCACTCCTCTTGCAGCTGCCTCTGGATGTCTGTGTCCCTTCATCAGAGGTCACTCTCAGGGCCAACTGCTCTCCAGGACTCTCCCACCCCACCCCATAGCAGCTCTCCTTCTCTCCCGCTCCTGTAATCCCTTGCAATTTCCCTACACCCCTCCAACTTTGTAAACAGTCTCCTTCTTAAAAGACCTTCTCTAAATTTCCAAACTCAAGAGTGACATCTGTTTCCTGTTGACTCTGACTGATACAACCCATGATTGCCTGAGACCCAGACCCAAATGCTCCCACCAACCTCTTCTCCTGTGCTCCGGGGAACAGTTTACTTCCCCTAAGTAGGTCTCTACTCTTCTAAGCCCAGAAAGAAGGAACTGATTTCCTACAGGTAAATATAATATGCAAATGCAAAACACCTACGAAGATAGCTCTTTACATTTGTTTGCAAAGCTACTTAATTCCTCAACATTAGTACATAAATGTATATGTTCTTTACTCTCCCTTCTACAGCAGGATATTTGCTTTCCCTTTATATAACCAAGAACACACTAGAGTGTGTTTGGAAGGGGTGGGGTAGAGTCTGCCCCTCAAAATAATTTAAACTTGGAGCTTAAAAACAAAAAATAAGACAAACGATTCTTCCTATTTTGTCCATGCAGGCTAAGCAAAGAGCCAAGGCTAAGCATGGGCCAAGTCACACATCTTTGGATAATTAGTAAGAGTGGATCGTCCCAGTCAACCTGCAACAAAGGGCACTGCAGCATCCAGAACCTTCCAATGATAAAAACACAGCTGGGCTACTAAGAGCTGGCATTACAGTCCTACCAAGCTTTTGCGGGGACAACTTAGAAAGATGATAATCATGGCAGATACGTGTTCCTTCTCTCATGTGTTTCTCATTGGGCCCCTGAGGTGGAAAGTCTCTTGGTACATTTTTAAGGAATAAAGAACTGTCCCATTTTTCTTAACCTCAGATCTTCTGAACCCTATAAACTGGAGATCATTGGGGTGAGTGCCAAGAGACAACTTCTTCCCAGACAAAACTCCAGAGGCCAGGCTGCTGCATTGTCCCCTCTCTGAGTCCTCCTCCACACAGAGCCGCAGAACTGCGACAGGTGTTGCCCCACCCTGGTGATTACTCAAGTCTCCACCCCATCCAACTTACAAGGGTGATCTTCTACAATAGACCATGCTACTAAGACAGGGAGTTAAAGCAACTCTACCTAATACACACAAACAAACAGAGGGAGGCTGCCAAAATGAAAAGACAAAGGAATATGGCCCAAATGAGAGAATAAAACAAAGCTCCAGAAGAAGAACTAAACAAAATGGAGATAAGCAACCTATTATTAGTTGCAGAGTTCAAATCACTGGTTATTAGAATGCTCAAACAACTCATTGGGTACTTCAACAGCATAAAAAGACCCAGGAAGAAATGAAAAATACACTCAGTGAAATAAAGAAAAATTTATAGGGAACCAACAGTGAAGGAGATGAGGCCAAGAATCAAATCAATGATTTGAAACATAAGGAAGAAAAAAACATTCAATCAGAACAACAAGAAGAAAAAAGAATCAGAAAAAGTGAAGATAGGCTAGGTAAGCTCTGGGACATCTTCAAAGGTACCAACATCCGAATCATAGGGATGCTGAAGGAGAAGAGAAAGAGCAAGAAATTGAAAACTTATTTGAAAAAAAAATGAAAGAAAACATCCCTACTTTGGTGAAAGAAATACACACACAAGTCTAGCAAGTGCAGAGTCTCAAATGAGGTGCTCCCAAAGGGGACCACACCAAGATACATCATGATTAAAATGCCAAAGGTTAAAAATACAGAGAGAATTTTAAAGGCATCAAGAGACAACCAGATAGTTACCTACAAAGGAGTTCCCATAAGACCATCAGCTGATTGATTTATCAAAGAGTCTTTGCAGGCTAGAAGGGACTGGCAAGAAGTATTCGAAGTGATGAAAAGCAAGGACCCACGACCTACGCTACCCTATTTAGCAAAGCTATCATTTAGATGGAAGACTAGATAAAGTGCTTCCCAAATAAGGTCAAGTTAAAGGAATTCATCAGCACCAAGCCCTTATTATATGAAATGTTAGAGACTTATTTAAGAAAAAGAAGATCAAAATTATGAACAATAAAGTGGCAATAAACTCACAACTATCAACAATTGAATAAAAAAAACTAAGCAAACAAGCAGACCAAAAACAGAAACAGAAATATGGAGATCATGTGGAGGGTTTTCAGTTGAAAAGGGGAATTGGGAGAATGGGGGAAAAGGTGCAGGGACTAAGAAGTACAAATTGGGCCCTGGTGGATATGGCTCAGTGGATTAAGCACTGGCCTGTGAACAAAAGGCTTACGAGTTCGATTCCCAGTCAGGGCAGATGCCTGGGTTGCGGGCCAGGTCCCTAGTGGGGGCCATGTGAAAGTCAACCACACATTGATGTTTCTCTCACTCTTTCTCCCTCACTTCCCTTCGCTCTAAAAATAAATACATAAAACCTTTAAAAAATAGAAGTACAAATGGGCAGGTACAAAATAGACAGGGAGAGGTTAAGAACAGTATAAGAAATGGAGAAGCCAAAGAACTCATATGTACGACCATGGACATGAACTAAGTAGGGGACTGCTGAAGAAAATGGGGTATCCAGATAGAGGGGGGCAGAAGGGGGAACACTGGGACAACTGTAATAGCATAATCAACAAGATAGATTTTAAAAATAAATAGATAAATAAAAGTGAAAAACAAAGAAAAAGCAAATGAACTTTTTGGCCAACACAATATTTATTCCTAGAAACAGTTACTTTTTCTAAAAAGTGTTCCCATGCCTTCTTCTCTGGAGTTCCCACACTAACTTTTCCTTACATGTCACTTTGTGTTCCAACTCTCTGTTTACCGATCTAGCTCATTAAGAACTGTGGTCTTTTGACAGCAGGAGAAGCTTGACAAATATCAAACACATTAATGAATTAGGAAATAAAACCACTGCCTATCTCCCTCACTCTGCAAGTAATGAAAAGAGCTGTCTGGGGGCCTTAGTTTCAAGGCTCAGCAGATGAATTAATGCTCGTCTTCGAGGATTAGGGGAGCCAGACGAGAGCCTGAGGACCAAGATATCAACACACTTCTTGGGGAAAAACCCCAACACCACTGATTTTGGGGGGGGGGGGGCTTTGTAGACCTCCTGCTGGGGATCCGCTAGGACATGTCAACCAAACACCAGTTCCACGGCTTACCTTCCCCCCACACCACTGTTGCTTTTTAAATCTCTCCCTCTAGGTCAAGAGTTGGTGGTAGGGTTTGGGGACATGTGAGGCTGAAGTGTCTCCGTACTCCAAAGTGACTTCCCTCTCTCAGCCCTGCTCTGGTAAGTGACCCTAATCACTATTTCGAGTCCCAGAAAACTCATCCGTCAGTTTTCCGGTTAAGTGTGGCTGAGACTTCAGTGGAGTCAAAGACCTCTCCCCGAGTTCTTGCTTTGTCCACCCTCCCTGAATCCATCTCCATGGATTCTGAGTCCAGCGGTCCAGGTGCACCCAAGCGTTAGTCTGGTGGTGGTGGTGGTGGTTGTCGTCTTCTTAATAATTCCTCAGAATCCTATACAGCCAGGGGTGAAACCAGAGCTCTAAGCAATAAACTCGCTAGCTATTTCTCTTTTCTATTCTAATCTTCCCGATGGTGAATCCAGAAAAATCAACTTGGTGTCATCTGCATCAGTCAGAAACACAGAAATATGGCTTTTATTGAACAGGCAGGTATTCAGTACCTATCCCAGGTCAGACATGACGGGATGCAATGGTCAGCAATACCTAAGAGTTCTGTCTGTAAAAAAGATAGAACTAATTTACATCACAGGTATTTGGCCAGAAGCCTGAGCCTAGCTCCGTTACTCCCTTTTCATTTATTTATCATCCAACACTACAATTCCAGACCCAGGAGCGCATGTCTAGCACCGAAACGGCTTTTGCGGATCTCTTTGTATAAATACTGCCACTTGTCCCTTATCCTGCTCCTCAATGTTTGACACCAGCTCTCCTTATCCATAAATGATTAAACACCCCAAATTACTCAGAATAGTTGAAGCCCAAGTCTTTGTCCCCCAAACAGACTTTGTTCCTACAGAGATGTTGGTTCTGGTTCCATGTGGTAGTTACACAGTTTGAAGGTTGATTCTTCCATTGCATGTGTACACAGTGAGTATTAATTAATCTGTCCCCTCCCCATTTAAGACTCTTTCTAAACTCATAAGTCAGTGGCTTGGTCCATTCTATTGGTTCTAATATGCTAGTACTAATAAGCTCCCTTCTGACCAGAATGTTCCCCAAATACGCAAATGCACGTAAAAATACACTTCCAAATTGGGCTAAAAGCCTAAAACAAGGTGTTTCCATCACAGATGTGAAATACAGCACCTATTCCTAGGAAAATTACTGTCAAGGGATGACTTAGCAGCTGACATTAATACAGCCGTTGTTTAATAATTTCAAGTTTTGATTTTCAGTTTTTAGTTTTAACTTTACAAATTAAATTGTGTAGCTATAGGAACAAAGGGGAACCTCTCCAGACACAATCAGGTTGAAGGCTGGTTGAATGCCAAGGTCTCAAAGCCCTTAAGGCTGCTTGTCCCAGGGAATGCAGTGAGGGCTCCGACTGGGGTTAGGACTGGGAAGGTCAGATCCCCATTCCCTTGGAGATAGATTTGATACAAAAAAAAAAAAAAAAAACAGGGAACAAATGCTCTACAGGGACTTTCAACAGGAGAAATACAAGCAAAGCAACATGTCTCCGAGGTATACAGAAATAAAAGGACATAAAGAAGTATATCAGAAAGAGATGTGAGCCGCACAGCAAGTTCTGAGATCAGGAGGGAAAGGAAAGTGATATGTAAGATCGGCTGCTGTTGTGTAATCCCACATCCTGCTCGTTTCTCCTGTGAATTGGGAGTGCGTTTTTTTTTTTTTTAATTTTTTATTTTAATTGTTGTTCAAGTACAGTTTTCTGTCTTTTACTCCCATCCCAGCCCACCACCCCCACCACCGGTGCTCCTTCCCGTTTCCACCCCCCTTGGTTTTTGTCCATGTGGGAGTGCATTTTTTTAATGCTTGTTTTCAACTTGAGTTTGGCACCAGGATAGGTTGACACAGTGATGTGAATATTGCAGGCGGCATTTGAAAAGGGGACAGGGAAACAGGTTCTGCCACTAGCCTGAGTGGAAGTCAAAGCCAGCTTCTGCTATGTCTGGCTGTGTGTGCCCCTGGACAAACGGATGAACAACTGTAGACCTCAGTCCACTTACCTGTAAATCGGGGCTAAAAATGCCTGCCTCCTGGGATTTTGTAAGGATTAAACAAGGTAACAAAAGTAACTAGCATTGCCTTCCTTTTCTCTTCTTATAATAGTTTTGGAAAAATGATTGTCAGAAAAGAAGCCAATGTAGTTGACTGAAAGGGCAAGTGTGGAAGTTAGAAAGGCCAAAGGCATTTAAAGGATTTGGAAATTTTTACCTACTACATTTCAAGTTTTGAGGGGAGGTTAAGAGATGAACTCACATGCTTTGGATCAGCACTGACTGGCAGAACTCTCTTCAATGATGGGAGTGTTTGGTATCTCTCCTGCCCGATGCAGTAGCTTTAGGCTATTGCACCCTTAGGACACGGCTAGTGCAACTGAGGAACTCACTTGTGAATTTCATTTACTTATAATTACTTTAAATAGCCACACGTGGCCAGCTGCTACCAACTTGAACAGGGCTCCCTGATATCTTTCTGGCTCTAAAGTCCTCCCACACCAGGCTGGACTCGGGGAAGCAGAGGAATATGAGTTTAAGCACACGGACTCCGGAATCGGACTGCCTGCATTCAAGTCCCAGTTCTGCCCCTGGGTGATCTCACGGCTCAGTTTCTTCGTCTATAAAAGAGAAATGCCAGTGCCATCACCTGTTACCTGTTAGATGGCACATTTAGACTCTCATTAAATAAATGTTTAAATAAGTGTGGGAGGGAAGGAGGGAGGGATAAAAAATGAATGAAAGGGGCAGGAATGTTTTTCACGAAGAGTGAAGAAAGCATCTAAAACGAAGTAAACAAAATATGAGAGCTTTTGAAAAACATTTCAGCGAAGATGGCCGTTGGCGATGAGGATGGAGTCAGGTGCTCTGCGGGGTCGGGGGAAGGACATGCTTCCCAGTTCAGCGACGGGAATGACAGTTCTAAGAGAACCAAGGACAGAGGACTCTGACCTTAAGGATTTTTCTAGATTCTACCTCTATAAAAATACTAATTTCAATTCTTAAAAGTGTGTCCAACCAAGGTTCTTTAAGAAAATACTATTTTGGCCCTGGCTGGTGTAGCTCAGTGGATTGAGCACGGGCCTGTGAAGCAAAGGGTTGTCGGTTCGATTCCCAGTCAGGGCACATGCCTGGGTTGCGGGCTGGGTCCCCGGTGGGGGCCACATGAGAGGCAACCACACACTGATGTTTCTCTCCCACTCTTTCTCCTTTCCTTCCCCTCTCTCTAAAAATAAATAAATAAAATATATATTAAAAAAGAAAATACTACTTTGGGTTGTTGACTCTATTTGTCCATGTTATAACCATTAGAAGTGAAGTCTGTGTTTCGCTGGCTCCCCATTTCCAAGTTTTTATTAATACTACATCCACCCATTCCCACAAAAAAAGCAGGGTGGGGCAAGTTTTCATAGCTGTTTATTCATTATAAATAGTAAATATTTACCGCACTTTTTACATGAAAGACATTTTTACAACACGTTGTTGTTGGCGGAGGCCGCAACACAAAGATAGAACTTCTCTCCATCCATCACCCTCTAAGACCAATGTATGAGCTAAACTCGGGACTATGTCTAGTCTCACTAACCCACTATGTCATAGTTCTTAACTCTAAAGGGAATGTATCTGTGCCTACCTCATTCATGGTTCCAGGAGTAGAAAGAAATAAATAACGCTGCCTGCCCCCTTCTTGTTCCTCTTAACACCTCAAAAAGCAAATTTATTGACATTCTAAAATGTCACCACACAAACGTATGTAAACCTCAGTCCTATAATCTTTTCATATTGGATATCACTGTATAATTTAAAACTACACGAGAGCCACGTGGACATTTCTGTTCTTGCCCTGCCTTTCACAGAAAAGAGAGTGTAAACGTAGTCAATTTAAAAGCATCCTTCTCCAACATGTTCCCTAGTCAAAAGGAGCAAGCCGGGCGTTGGCTGCCCAGCAGATAGCAAACATCACTGCCCTCGACCACAGTGAATCATGAGCTGCGAAAATAAAAGCACCTGCAAAAATAGAGTTCTGGTTCTGTTTAGATGACCCTGGCCATTGCCAAAGCTTCCGTGAGGTACACAGTATTGCACACCGGTAAGCAGCTGTGGGAACGCACGTCACTGCTCCACCCGCCCTCCCCGCCCAGTTGGCTTCTACATGCAGACGCACGGGGAAACGGCACACACCTCTCCCACCCTGGGAAGGAAAACACGCTTTCTTCCTGTTACCCCACATCCTATTAGCAAGATGCGTCCTTCCAGGACATGTAGTAACAACCGAAGTACAACTGAGGATAAGATAACAAATAATTTATGTGGGAGGTCCTTTACAACGAGTCTAACTTCCTAAAAATGGTGGCGCTTATTTTTATATCGATTTCCAGTGTGTAAAATGAAGGATTCCTCCATTCTTGCTTCATTAAGTGAGCAGTCTGAAAGTTGTACAAGTGTCAGCATTGGATATCAATCATGTCATACTTTAGAGAATCTCTGACTATATTCTAGAACACTCGGTTTGCCCAGACCAGTCCAGATAAATCTCACACACACACACACACACGGGCATGCACACCCATGCACACACACAAACGGAATGTTTTCGCTCCTTGATCATCACACTAAAGAGTTGGGATATTTGATAAGTAGCCATGTTAAGTCATTGCCTTAAAATGCTGCATTCGTCTTTATTGTTCCGGGTCTTCCCCTTCTCCACTGCTTTTGTGCAGCATGTTCAAAAGAATTTGAAACCAACTACCGGAGAAAGAAAAAGCAATCATTCTCCTTTTTCTCCTGTTAAGACTGCCCCCCAAAAGGGTGATATATTTTTCTGAGAAGCTTCTTCATGTTTCGGCTGTGGAGACCGGAACCAGGGCCAGTTTCAGCTCCAAGTGGACAGTCCATTTACGCGATATCTGGCTTGAGATAATGAAAGGCACCTGTAAGGAAACACACACAGCCTTTTAGGTCGTGCTGGGACAATTCACAGCGAGGGGCAAAATCAGATACAGGCTGACAATGTCATATTTAATACGGTGGTATCAAAGGATCGAGACTAATATTTTTATTCCTGAGACAAGTTTGACACAACTCTGCATCTTTCGGATTACACTCCACGTGATCCTTGAGCTGACCTCATTAAGAACATGTGTTTCCAATGCCAGGGGTTATTTCATTTCGGCCAACCCTCGTGTTTTACCTAGTGGTAATCAGGTTTCACATCTCAGCAATTAATAACCGCAAGATGTTGTTGACATCAGTTAAGAAAATGATTGTACAAGCGAGTCCTCGCTGGTTAAGAAAATGATTGTCCAAGCGAGTCCTTGCTGGAACAATCAGCTGGCTTTGCCACAATGTTGATCCTGGGCAGTGAGGCTGAATCAGGCCGCCACCTCCCCCTGCTTGACATGTTTCACCCTTTCAGAAGCAAATACGCCCTAGAAAGTGCAAGGCTTACTTTGTCCATACTGCCCATATTGATAACCTGCGACAGCATCCATACTGTAGCCGGTGGTGCTGTAGGTGGGTGGACAATAGGACTGAGACGTTGGCAGACTGTCCAAGCTCTTCATGTGCTCTAGTCTCTGACTGCAGCTGGCCGACACCGTGGTGGTAGGTTCCAGGCCCCCAGTGAGAGGGGAGAGAGCGTAATCGGTCTGGGGCTGATGGGGTACCCCACCATGGTTGGTCAGGAGTCCCATTACCTACAATAAACAGGCAGAGTTAGGAAGGCGTGAGAACATGAGGGAGACCAGATCATAGGGTATCACTGACAAAACAACTGGAAAAGTCCCATTTTTAGTTCTCTGGAAATCTACTGTTAAAGGGCTGTCCAGAAGACGGCGACCTCAATGCAAAGTGGCAGGGATATTACATCATGTCCAACAATGACATCTGACTGCAGTTTCAGCAGAAGGAAAGGGAAGGGCATGGGGGGAGAAAGAGAAAAGAAAAAGAAGGAAGGGAAGGGGAGAAAAGAGAGAGAATGATAAATGGAACCGGTATTTCAAAGAAGGAGAAGGGAAGGAGGCACACGGGGACAGAGCTAAGGAGAAACTATATCTGCCCATATAGGATAATGTCAAACCACATACTACATCTATTTTGCATGTCATCTTAAACAGGCATTTGCTTATATGATTTTCAAGTTAAATGAATTCAAATCCAATTCTTTTCCTGTATTTTGAGCTCTCTGTGTCTTTTTTCAAAGTGTTCCCTGTCAAAGGTCCTCCCTGTCTGGGGCATCCATCAGTAATCAGAAATAGTTCCTCCGTCCCCGATGCTTCCTGGTACTTCGCTCACCCCTCCCACCGCGACATCATTACTTCAGTCGCCTACATTGGACTGCAAGAGATTTGAGGGGAGTAACCCACTCAGCTTTACGTCCCAGTGCTCAACACAGTGCTTACGTAGCCCTCATTAGGGAATGAACAAACAAATGGATGGATGAATGGTAAACGATTCTCTAAGTAGCTGCTTCCATGGCTTATGCTTCCATTTCTTCTCTAAGCTAAATTTCATATAAAATAAGTGTTGAATGAAAAGAAACGCCTAAAATGCAAACACGTTATAAAAAGTCCACTCTGTCTTGTCAATAACCCTAAAGAGCAAGCGAACTTAAAAAAAAAAAAAACAACTGTGATAACAGAACCACTTGCAGATTAGCAGTGACATGCTTCACAAACTCCGGCTCGCTGACCCTTACAACACCTTGTTTCAGAAGTAAGTGGATAATTAATTTTGCAGCTGGAAACCTGTCACACGAGAGAGGAAGTGATTTTTCTCAAGTTCATACAATTCAGTGGCAGGACTGATAGAGCAATTGCAGAAAGAAATGACTGCTGGGTAAAGAGCCCCCGGTGCTTACACAATATCACCTGCTTACAAAGTACGGAAAGGCAGGGGCCCGCACTGGTTCAGTACTGCCATAATAGTCCTGTTGTGTTTTATGATGTTTGAAGGCTATGAAGCTTAAAGTGTACACGGAAGAGCAGGAGGTGGGGGCAGCGATGAAACCCCACGCCTGACTCCGGGCCTGCGCTGTCCTCCAAGGAAATTCAGGCCTTAGAAGCCCAGAGAGAGAGCATCCAGCAAGGCGAGAGGGAGAGGCTAGTTTTGCATCCCAGAAAGCATCTGAAATTAGATTCCAAAAAACAATGAGGCCACCATCCCCTTCGGGAAGAGTTTGCATAATCCTCACAGCTAAACACAACCTTCTTGAAAGAAAGCTTTAGACTGATCCATCTTCAATTAGCCCCAAGAGATGAGAGAGACAGAAAGACAGAGACCCACCACCGTTAGTAGGTTACCCCTGTCTCCAATTCTTTGTCAAAATGTCCAACTTTTTAAGGCCTTTTCCCGACTTTCTTCAGCTGTGCAGTGAAATCTCTTTTTAAAAAATCTCTAAAAGTTGCATTTATTCTAAAAAGTCAACCATATGCAACAGAGCATAGTTTTGTTCTATGGCAATTTGGGGAAAGTGAAAATCACAAAATAAAGTCAGAATCAGTAGGGTTCACAGCTCCAGAGGAGTGGAAAGCCACAGAGCTGGGGCTCTCTTGGGGACCTACTCTACAATTTATAGTGAGTTATTTAATTCATTTTCTCATTTTAAAAAGTTGAGCATAAGTTAGCAAGCACTGAAGTTATTTCCTGAATGTTCTTCCAACTACATGGGTTTTTTTTCCTGCCTTTCCTTAAGTGGCATAGATGATTTTATAGTGCATACTTGGAAAATTTATAGACTTCGATTTACATAATAATTTATTAAATATTTCACTTCAAGCCAAAATTACATGTCTATTATAAGGAAAAAATCTTCAAAATAAAGGTTGTTTGGTGCAAAATACAATCTTAATTAAGTCAGAGGTACCTCTTTGTGTACTGGAGTAATGGGCAAGAATGTATAGGGGAAAATCAAAATACAAAAAAAAAGGTGACATTTTAATGAAAAGGAGATGACATAAGGTACAAATATTTTACTGTAAATAAGCTGTGCTTAATTTTTAAGAAACACATAGAAAAGGCAATTCTGTAAATGTATCGATCCAGGGAAGAAAATTATCCAGTGGTACTGGGTAAAAAGGAAGATATTTTAAATTAATAGCATCCTTCATGAAGACAGATACTTGAAACTCAGTTAATGGTATGTCACTTTAAGGAAGAAATGGAATACTCTACAAACAATTATAGTTGGAGAGTAAGAGCAGAATTTTATTCAAACCATGCACACTCTCCCATGAGCTACATGTACATTTTTGTGATAAAGTTTTTTTTCATCCTCTGCCATACATTTCTTGTTTGCATAACTTTGAAGGCAGCAATAACTTTTACCGTTGGGGAAAACCATGAAGATTCTAAAAGAGAAGAACTGAGTCCTGCCTATAAGCAAAATTCTGCTTCTGATGTTCATGGAGCAACTTTCTGCAGTTGCTGAATTAGAGAAAAAGTAGGACATGATTTAAATCTAAGACCTTGAAATGTATGTGTTGGTGGGTGGAGATATCAGGCAGAGCCATGTTCTAGGGCAATAGGGAGACAGCTTCTCAAAGGTTCCAGGGCACAGTGTCGTTAAGACAGTGGGAGCATGACCCAATCAGAAAGGACGGCCGTTGGGCGAATGAAACGGAAGAGATGCTTATTGGGTCTTCCTGTCGGTATTGCCACTTGTCACACATGGGAAGCTAGTGACAAGTGGCTCCTGCTTTAGCAATAGCTCTTAGCTCAGCAGCCCAATACATGCAGTGGCTAATGTGAATAAATTAAGAAGACCGGAGACCAATTACCTTTGGTCCCTTTGATTTCCCTGATAGAGCCCAAGAAATAAGACATTCTCCTACAAACTCATATTTCCATTGTGATCGTCACAAACTGTAATTGGGATTTGTCTCTCAAGCATTGTATGAGGATGAGGAAAGCCATGCTAAAATTTTCCTACATTTGGTTGCAAAATGAAATTAATAATTATAACTAATGCAGTTTATTTCCATATTTCACACTGATAAGACTTGAGAAGTGTACATTTTAATAACTTACAATTTAAAATTTAAAAATGAAATCTCTCTTGGAAAAAATACTGAATATACAAATACAAAATATATTACGTTCCCCTGACATAGCTTAAAACCTCAAATCTCTGTGGAAGGGTTCCATTACCCTCTTATGTACGTTTCTTTAAAAGCCATTTTCTATTTCATGTGGTTTAAGGAAAGCTATGAAAAGTTCTTTTCGCTGCACAAAGAAGTTGGTAAAGGAACTTCTTGGAACCATCCCCCTTCCCCCCCCCAAGTATGGTTCTGGAATGTCTTCCAGTCCTTTTCTCTTTTAGAATATTGTCAGGATTTCTTTTGTACATGCTTATCCTACAGCAATTGTAATTCAAAACATAAAATAAAATCTTAATTTGTCGCAAAGTGTGTTTTTTTCCTCTCATAAACCACTAGTTAGTAAGTTATCCCTACTACAGGTTTGGCCACTTTTGCCTGACTTTTTTTTTTTAATTTGAAGTAGGAGGAACACAATTGCCTGCCTTTCACAAACTATTTCAAAGGAAAGAAATAAACTCAATTCTGTCTCCGGAACACTGGCCAGATTAATAAATGCCATATAAATATAAAGAGCACTTTTTTAAAAACTTCTACTCATCCCTCCAAAGTTTACTGACTACAGCGACTGCATGTATTTGTTTGATTTGGATATCACTTATTTCCAGAACCAGAGCAATATTCAAACATCTACCCAAATGATTTTTGCAGTGCGGGTGCCACTGAAGTCACCTAATGGTTAAATCTCAGTGACCGCATCTCCGAGGCTGAAAAGCCTACCTTGGAACAGCAGAGATTTTCCACAAAACGTTGTCTTCAGATTCGAATGCCTTAGGAATTATCCTGCAGTTGATTAGCGTCTAAATAATTAGATTTCGGGCCGTTTCTGTTTGAAAGCTCTATGAGGGAAGTTGCCTGAAGGCAGAAGTTTCTCTGGAGGTGAGCAGGGTGACCTTCTCACCCAGACCAGAGCTACAGAAAGGGCATGGCCGACCTCTACCAAACCTGACAGAAACCCAGTGCCTGTAAAATGCCCCACTAAATACATCGATACGTTTTATTTTAATCATTAGCTCTTTTTACAAGGAGCTATGTTTAATGCGTGATGAAAGAGTGTGAGTGTCAGACAAGTGTGGTTCAAATGCTGCGCACACTTTCAAGTTTCACTTGTGAAGAATACAGTAAGTACTGTCTCCATTAAACTCTCAGTAACACCTACGCTTTAATCTCCAGTCCCGTGACCAATTACAGAATTGGTTCTATTTTATCAATTCTTTAGAACACCCATTTCTTAATGGAACTAAGCTGTTATATTGGTAGGAATATTCTTTAGGGACTGATGCCTAAAATATAAATGTAGGCAAAGAATTAGCATAGAAAAGGCTTGCAAAATGCACGTATGTGTATATGTGTATACCGACCTATATCCATAGTATGTACAGTGTACATCTAGCTAGTAATGAACAATCATATTATGTCCATCTATTATCAATAAAATAAAGCCCATTAAAAAAAAGCTTATTCTATCTACATGAAAAAGTATGCCAGTTAATACATTTGGTATTTGACTATGTTAGACCCACCATGGGCCGTAATAAAGTTCTCATATGTTTTAATTCATTTACGCATGCCTGCATTTAATATGCTTTCTGACCATGTCTACAATTAATATGATTTATGAGAAAAGAACATGTGCAATATTGGGGAAGGGGAGTACAACATACATGTTTTTTTCTTCTATGAATGAAAAATATAACAAAACGGCTCAAGGAAAACTGTTGGCGGAGAGCATACTGAGATGGGCTGACAGAGCTCTGAGTGAACTTGAGAGAGTTAATGATATCCTCTTATCTGACCCTGACACATTTGCAGCATGTAATTTACAGAAGCTCTGTCCAGGGAATCTTGACAAATGCTCCTAACGATGTCAGGGCAATGTTCCATTCTAATGCAAAACAGATGTGGGTCAGATACCCTCATTCATCACTTCACATGAGAGTCTCAAACTCTTTCTGGAAGGAATGACATTACCTGCTGTTAACTCTCCTCGGTTCAGGGCATTCCTCACAACCACAGTAGCCCTCTTAAAGGGTAAGCACTCAGACCTATCATCATTTCAAAAACCTGTCTGAGCCCACGGCTGTGGAAAATCAAACATATATCTTGGTTTAATTTCATGACAACTGCAGGACACATTTGCTAAATATCAATTGACCTGTTGGGACCTAAAATTCCAAATATAGAAAGGGAAAAACTCCGTGCTGGGGCCTCCCACAATACTTCAGTGAGATAGCGTTTAAAACTTGATTCCAATTGTCCATAAACTAAACGCGCATTCAAGGCCATGCAGGGCTCATTCTCCCTAATAACCATTCATAAATCTGAACCTTGAAGAACCTTAAGTGCCCAGCTCTGAGTTGCACCAAGAAAAAATCTTATAATAAACTAGAACTACACATTGCCGTTTAGCAAAAAGAGACTCAATTTTGCCTCTCCTAACCAGAGGGATGTTAGACTCCACTACTTCCATCCCACTAAAACTTCCCTTTCGCCCAAATCCCTGACAACATAGAGGGCAGACATTCCAGCTTACTAAGGGAGGAAAACCGTTGCCCAGCTCAACAAGAAAACTTCTTCTTTCTTCCAGATCATTTGTGAAGGAGGCGAGTATGTCTGTGGCTGCCCAAAGTCAAAGTCGTGAGATTCCACCTACTAAATGCCTGAAGAGGATAGAAGAGAAGCATCCCTTTCCTTCTCTCCATGTGAAGGAAGACAGGACAGAGAAAAGAGCCAGACGAACAGACCAAGTGATACTGATTTAATGAATAGATGTCGATAAACACATCCTTTAGGAAATGTTTTCTGGTCAGTTTCATGGGCTTTGTGGTAAGGAAGAATAAGCACTCATTTCAGACGCATGGAAATGTGCAGCAACTCGACAGATCCGGGTCGACATCTGAGCATAGAGTCCTCCTAGAACCAGAAGCTACACCTCCACGAGGCTAAAATCCTATGTATCTTAATTCCCTCTCTTACCCGATTCTAGGGGCATGAGACCAATAGAGATGTTGCATCACTTTTCCACTAGAAAATGTACTTATGTCCTCGATCATAAATTGGGTGGTAGCTATGCCTCCTGTTGCATAGGCAACTTTGTGCGGGCTGGCAACAGACAGCAAAGCCACATACACAGGTCTCTGACCTGCAGAAATTGTCTGCTCCTACGGATTAGACGAAATAGAGTGTTCATGACTTAGTGATTGAAAGAATGCTTCCTGATCTATTAACTCAAAATTACTTAGATGGCCCCTTACTTTCTAAAACCTTTCTAGGGTTCCTGTTGTTTTCACTGCTTTTATCCTTTAGGGTGAGAAACTCATCAGATTCTTCTGCCTTTGAGGTAAGTGTCATGCTTCCAACTTATCCAGTATCCGGAATCATAGAAACTGGACTGTACCATTTTTAAATGAATTCATGGTATCATATGCCAATAAATCAAAACAAGAAAAAGAAAAGGAAGACAATGGGATAATCCTCCCTCCTCCCCACACTTAGCCACATGGGATGAAGGGCTGTTGGCTTCCGTTTTCATTGTAGCAGATTCTCACATTATTGTGATCCTAACTACCAAACAAAATGAATATATTTTACATTGCATTTCTGGGGACTATCGTATCCCAGGCATACTACAAGTACTGCATTCCGAATGGGTACCAGTATGAGTCCTTAGTTGTTTAGAATGTCTATGTGTAAATAGGTACCTGAAAGTACATCAGCCCACCAAGAAACTGCTTTTCTTTGATATTACTCAGTTTTCTTGGTGCAACTCAGTTTGCTCTTTGTTGGGGACAAACAAAAGTATATTTTTTTTGGTCAGAGGTTCATATACTATTTTTAAGTAAACAAAAATGAAACGGCACTATTACTTTATCAAAAAGCATTTAAACTTCCTGGGTGCTGTGTTTCTCAGCAGAGCTCTGTAAGACTATCCTTTTTAAATATCTTCCCGGTTTAACAAGAAGATGAAACAGAGCTGAGATGGTTAAAGCAGCTAGCGAGGGGCTGGTAAGCATTAGGATCTGGTGCTTTTGACCTTGGGGCTCCTTGTTTAGGGAAATGAGTTTTACCTACACTGCTGTCAGTTCACTAAACAGGAAACCTCTTTCTTCCCTTTACTCCCTTAACTGCCTTATCGAAGTAAACATTCTTGAGCAGTGCACAGGTTCTTCTGTAAAATTACCCTTTCCCGCTAAGTTGTGACACAGAGGGCTGACAGTGTGCTGAAGCAGACCACAGGACTGGATATTTCATAGAAACATTCCCTTGTAAGAAAAATCAAGGGAATCGCTTTAGAAACGGATGAATCGTGAGTTGGGTCTCCACCTGTGTTTTCTTCCTTCCAGCATTTCCTAGGAAATGTTCCTAAACTTGGTAGTTGGATACTCAACAAGAGCGCTCCTCGGTTAAACAGAAAACACCGAGTGACGCGAACACGTTTCCATCCTGCCAGCCCTGTCAGAGCCTCCAGTAGCCGAATGTGTACTGAGACTCTGAAAGACAAAGGGGTGTAATTCGTAACATCTGCCAAATCGTTGGCTCGGAATTCACTTTCCCCCAAACTGTCATCCCAAGGAGCCCACTTTGGGGAACGAGCCTTGATTATGAGACACCGTTTGGTTTCTGGGCGTTCGAAGGTGATTATGACTTAGGACCATTCCTCTAGAGCGGCAGTTTCCAACAGGTGTGTTACGAGAATTTTTAAAACATTCAACACCTGACTACTTAGTCAGGGGCGCTGACCTCTTTTCCCTTAGACTGTCAGATTTTGAAAAGCAATGACAGCCAACGTAACAATAGCCATTCAGTATGTATAAACAAAATTACAACCATTTTTGTCAAATCAACAAAAAGTACACATTTTGTGGTGTGCTGCAGAATTTTAGGAATTAGTTTACACGTGGTGAGATGAAAGCAGTTGAAAATCACTGCTCTAGTAACCCAGAGTCAAAAAAGGAAACGGGTACTTTATAATACAGTGTGGTATGGTTTTAACAAGGTATGAACACAGTAATGGGACATCAACAGAGGCTAAAACAAATTCTGCCTGGAAGAGTTATGGAAGGGCTGACATTGAACTAGAAAGCTTTCCATGGAGTCATATAAGTTAGAGGATCAGCTCTATAAAAGGCTTTTAAATCTCAGAACAGATGCAGAGTTTTAATTCAGTTTTTTAATGCAAACTGCACAAAGTGAGACACTGTTGTGTGAGGGGAAAAAATTAATGACTTCTTTAAACAGCATCCCCCTCCTTCATTAGTTCAGCGTCGAGGGCTCGCTGGCCCATCAGCTGCCACATAAGATACACTCCCTTTAAGGTAGAAACGCTCCTCTGTGATTCTACAAAGTGCACTCTCCCCAGGGTGTCCCAATCTGCCATCTTTCGCATGGGTCAGCAGGGACAATGCCATCTCTAATCCCCCAGAGGCTCTTTTACTAAACTCTAGCGAAATGTCAAGAGGAATTTTTAAATATTGCACTGTACATTGAAAAATATACACCTCTGATGGAACCCAGACTGTTTTGCAGAGACAGATTCTTGAGGAGGAAAAAAAAAAACAACAAAAAAACAGTACACAACTAATGACTGAATCCAGCCTGCTGTGTCTGCAGTACAAAGCACACATTCAGCCCCTAATTGAATAAATATGCAAGTATTCAGATTTCTGAAGATATTGCCATTTTGCAAATGCAGTAATAAATTAAAAGCTTTACATTGCATTCCAACTCCATATAAAGGGTTGATTCAGACCACTGGCCTCACACTAGAATCCAACGCAGCTTTACCGTGTATTATTGAATACAAAGAAAAACTTTTATTCTAGTAGCTTAGTTATGGACCAAGCAATCACACTCAATTTTTTCTCCTCAATGGCTGAAGGAATTCAAATGGGCCTAAAAACGATGGGGTTGTTGCATTTGATTTGTATAACGTACGGGAGAAAGTTGCTGATGGGGTTTCTATTTAAATCAGTTCAGCAGACACCAGAAAACTTTAATTCAGCAAGAAAGGTTTTCTTGCGGCTTATTTCAGTGACATGATGTAAGATTCCATCACCGGCTGCTGCTCCCTCCTTTTCTCTAAAAAAGAGACTTCGGCCACACAGTTGTTTCTCTCACAATGCTCCAAATCTGTAACTAACTCAAGAGACTGTGGCTAGAGCTGACATAAGCCAGGGCTCTCCTCATATTCTTTAGGGGTAGTGACCACAGCCTTCAGGGAAAAACCAGTGGCACCAAGTCAATTACAGTCTGCATCAGTTCAACAAATGGATCGGCAGCACTCTTTTCGCCGCCCAGAGAACATCTCAAAAACCTAACATGGCAGAATGGAAACACGCAATGGGCAATGGCCATTCCAGCGTAGCTGAGATGGACTCACTTATGGTCATAAACTTGAGCCTTCGCAAACACGACAGGCTTCTGCAGCCCTGGGTTTGAGCTCGTGAACTGCTTTAGAAATGAAACAGAAAGAGCCTCAAGCTGTCCCTTGTTGTCTGGAATGTTTCTCTGTCCAAGCTCCGTGGGACACCCCATCAATCTCCTTAATCAAAATCATTTCTTTTTCTTCCACAGATGAATTTCTGGAAAGTGTGATGGTCAGGAAGTGGCTCTGCTGGGCCATGGTTGGTGGCAGGCCACCTGCGTGCTAGCTTCTGCATGATGATAAAAGGAGGCCCAGAGCACAGAACCAGCAGCCTGTGTGCGAAACGGGCAAAACGACTGGCCTGGCATCAGGGAGCTTCTGGATGCATGCTCAAAAATGTCCAGGAGCTACGCCTACTGCCAGGGAAAATCTCACCGCTTTTATATGTTTCAACAGCACAGGAGAAGGTCAAGGAATGACCACGCCACGGTGGAAAAGATTGCCTCCCGAAGTAAAACCAAAACGTACCCATCACAAGCATTCTTAATGATTGCACCCCATCCCCATATCAAGCTGAGGCACACTGCGCCCTTACTGCCTCCATGGACAAAGAACCACCATCTTGCAGGCAGCTAAGGAATTTGGGATAATTCTGAACAGCATGGTCCAAAAAATGACAAGCAAAATCAAAAGCAGTCTAGAGTTTTGTGTACACATATTAACACTTAAATGCTTCTCCCTAATAAGTTTCAGGATTAACAAATGTTTGTCAAAAGGAACTGTGCTGAGCAATTGAAATCTAATTTGAAATGGAACCACAACCGTCTAATACATATATGCATGAAATGGAGAAGCTGCTTAATAGGCGTAGCTGACACCAAATATGCAATTTACATACATTACACACCAATAATCTCGATTTTAATATTATTCTTTAAAAGCAACTAGGGGGGTGGTCGAGTTAAAGGTTTTCTTTTGTGAAACGTGAACAAGAACAAAAGACGATCCTGGCGTCTTCTGCCGTTCACCACAATCTCGTTAATATAAAGATCTCCCCGCACCTCCTCGAGTTCGTTCTGAGACGGTGCCTCATCCCCGCAAAGCTGTGATGATTCGACCAGACTTAACAGATGAATGGTCAATAAACTTGATGAGATCTGCAGACCCGCTCTTTGTTCTTGAGTTGCTGAGTGGTGAGCAAACATTCAAGCGTTTCCAAGCCTGGTACAAAAATCTTTACGAGATTTTTTTTTTCTTTCCTCAGTAGATTATCCATGAAATAGGACAGGTGTACTGGTTATTCAATTACATCTTACCCAAGACCTGGACTAACTTTGAAATGAGGCCTCTGAGCATAGTTCTTACCATGGGGATTTATTAATAACAGTTAAACATTCTCTCAAACAAAACTCTTTTTTTTGTAATTTAAGCCTATTTTCTTATTTTGTCATTTGTTTCAGTCGTAAACCAGAAAGGAAAATCTGCCCATCTGCTCTAAACATAAAATGTGTTCATAATAATCCAGATTTATACCAAATGTATTTTTAAGTGTTGCTGAATTGAGAGAGCACTCAAAATTTATGGCCTCTGAGGTTGCAAAGAGGACTTCCTCTTTTTAAGGAGGGAAATGCTTAAAATGAACGTAAGAAAGGCTTAGAAAGCTTCTTGGATATCAAATGGCTCCGTAAGAAAAAAAAATGTCAATGATATGAGTAAATGAATCAAAACCATATGGATCAAATTTTCCCTAAAATACACAGTTTGAAAAATTAAGGAGGAAAAAAGTGCTTGGCAAAATGTGTTTTACGTTTTACCAAACCCAAAACATTTGAAGAATCATTTGCAATGGTTGATGAACCTTAAACGCAGCCAAGTGGGCCCACGATTGTATACTACATAGCAGTAAAAAACAAAAGCTTCCTCGAAATCATGTAACGCACTGGTACTGTATGTCACTCGAGAAACTATTAGAGACCGTCACCGAAAACTGTGCAGTGTGCAGACGTAGAGTGGCGGCAGAGTGTGAAATGGTAAGAGGTCATCCGGGTCGAAGGCCTTGTCTCTCTGGTTTGGCTGTATGTGTTTTGGAGGTGGGGGAGCGGTGAGGGCAGTGTTTCTCACAAAGTTAATTAGAAGAACATGTTAATTAGTCTCGTGCCTTGAGCACATGGTAGTCTTTCCTCGGCACTCCCTATTCCAAGTCAATATTCCTTTCTCTGTCCCGCACGTGCAGGAAGGTGCCGGTAACAGGCACCGTCTCTGTCTCCCTGTGTTCCTTCTCCGACGTCTCACACCAAGAGAAACAACCTTCTACGTGGAGGCAGCTACTGCCAGGGGAATGAACCCCCTCTGTAGAGTGAGTTGAATGGTTTTCTTCTCAGAGGGTGTTTCACCATTCATTGCATAAGCCCTGTCTCCTAAAAGGGTTCTGTAGTGCAGACGAAATGCAATTCAGAGGCTGCAGAAAATGTTGAGGTCATCAGCCTCCCCTCGCCCTCACCCGTCACTGAGGAGCCCGCCTCCGGTCCCCTGGCAGATCCAGTCTTTGAGGAAAAGGGAAGCCAAAGGCTCCCACTCTGCAGCCTCTCAGCCTTGCCTACAGCAAGATCAGGCTGAACATCAGTGCTGGAGCCCCTGGAGAACTTTCTAGGACACTGTGCTTCCTCAGCAAGTAAAGTGTGTAATTTCTGTTTATAGAAGAGTTAGTAACAACTGCAAGACAGATGGATAAGGCTCTTAACTCCGGCTATTACTCCCCTGTCATTTCTATAAGTGTGTGCACTGGCCTCAGTTTCCCCATAGGTTAAGTGGGGCTGTCTCCTAGATAGAGATACCGATTTCCTCCAAACAAGGTAAACTTGCCAACAATTAAGCAGCGCATACACCCTTTCAGAACTTGAGGAAAGATATGGACAAAGTTCCTGAAAAGTGTTGTCGGTGTTCTGAGATTTATAATGTCATATGTACATGTCAGCCCACTGTCGCTCCAATCTCGGCAGCCAGAGAGCTGTGAGCTTCCCGAGTCCCTGCTTCACAAACCTGTTCCTCCCGAAGCAGAGACCTCCCCTGAGACAAGGGCCGAGGGCCTCTAACAAACGCCACTCACCTAATAACTTTGATTCCAAGGTTTAAAAGCATGTTTTGCTTGAGGAGGCAGATAGGTTAGAAACCCCCAGAGAAAAGCAACTACATTCTACATGTAGAGAAACAATTAGCCCGTCCTGGCGTCTATTAACACCTTCGCAAAGAACTTAGAAAGCCCATTGTACAAAGGTTCACACACATTCTAGCTCATGACTTTCAGGTTGGGATGGCAAATAATAACATCAGCTTCAATGGCACTAGGGAAAAAGTCAAATGAAATGCACGAATATTTTAACATATCAAATAGCCTCCACTGAAGAGATCTACAATGAACGGATCATAATACCTCAAACGACTTCAACTATAATTCAGTTTAAACTAATAGGTGGGGAAGGGTCTGTAATGAGATATAAAGACCGAGAAAAGATGCAAAGTTACATACACTGCTACCTCAGGTATATATTTGAAAAGGTGTAAGACCCTAAAGGAAGAACTAGAAGGCAATAAGCAAAAATATCAACAGTGGTTTGCCCAAGGTAATATTTTTCTCCTCTAAAAACACTTTTAAAAAATATTGCCATTTTTTACAATAAGCATACAGATTAGTACAAGTTAGAAGATTAATAGAAAAGTGCAAAGCTAAAATATGTGTATAGAAAGAGTATATTAGCACAAAGTGTATAATTTAACCTGAACCCCCAAAAGTTTAGAAAACTAGTTTCTACTAAATGATTTTAAAATAACACTGAAGCCTGGAAGCCAAGAATCCTAGGTTCTAGTTCCAACTGTCTCACTGTCTGCCCTATGGTTTCAACAGGCCGCCAGCTCTCTGAGCCTCAGCCGATGTGTCTGCATTGTAGGCGTCCAGATAGAGGCAGAGAAGTGAAAAGAAAAGAAGAAATGGTACCCGTAGGACTAGTTTCATTTTAATAGTATATACTCTAATATATTAATAAGCTCTTCCATAAAATAAGCAATAAGACTAAAGGGTCACCTCCACCCTTTCTCGTTTACAGGTACATGGGCTTTTATTCTTCAAATTTTCTTCATAATATTATTAATAAAGTCAGACAATCAAACATGGAGCATGCACCACCCCCTTGCTCAAACAGAGGCATTCCTGGGGAGTAATAAATCCCAAAAGCTATATAAATCTGAGTTCTAATTCCCGAAGGTTCTACTCCCCCATTTTGCAAAGATGTCCGACAAGATACTGATTCATTCACTGTCGTTCATTCTTCAATTTTGTGTGAGAAAATAAAAAGCTTCATATCATTTGTCTCTTTGCTAACTCTTTGGGGAAGCTACCAGAACTGAGACCACATGGAGTCCTACTGGTGGTTTGAGGCAGAAATGTATGGTAGAAATGCAAAGTATCCTGGATATTTGCAATGCTTTAAGGAAGGAATTAGCATAATATGTAAGAGCATAGTAAAGAAATACAGAAAAAATTGCCTGCAGAATTTTCCATTGCTTGATATTGGAACGATTCCCACCCTCCCACCAGCTCTGGAATCATAGCCAAGCTTCTTGAAAATCAAGGATTAACAGTTTCAAGATCAAGTGCTAATAATTCCACTTTTGTAATGCTTGCATAATATAACAAAATACACTTATTAGAACATACCTGGTGATACACTTATAGAAAAACGAGCCATTTCACTTATAGAATACAGATTGTCCTCATTATATTTACTATAACTGAACACTACGAAATGCTAACAGATCCCTGGGTCTTACCTTACAGAAGTGGTTAGACTTAAAGTTTACTTTTATGAAAACTTTCAACCAAATCATGTTTATAAAAAGCTTTTTCATGGCCTCAAACCACTTCTGTGAAAAACCGCAGAGATAACTACGCCTGATGTGACTTCTAAGCTGTGGAAGATGCTTCTACGCTACAAATCTGGGCATTTTCAAGATGTGTCTATTAATATAAGTTCACGGTTTTCATGCAAAATTGCATTCATAAATGCCAGCACTTGGAAATTAAATGTACGAGAGTCCTGTCGGAAGCACGTTCATTGTTTTCATGTTGTTATTTTCGGCTGAGGTTTAAAGCTGCCTCTTAATTTTTTTTATCCCAGAATGTGCTATAGGAATCTATGAAACTTAATTACATTTACTGTCACAAAAAAATAAAAAAAGGATTTATGAACTTTTGCCTTTAGGCAGAAATGTTTATTTCATTGCCTTGACTATTCATTCTTTTCAACTGCAACAGCTTTGAACTTTGTGGCTGCTCAGAGTTATCACCGTGGTGCAGAGCCCAGGAACCCCACTCCCAAGATGCAAACCACAAGTTGAAGAAAACGAAGAAGGCAAAGATATATGAGTCGTTACTTTGGCCACCCTTTGTGCCATTAAAATCTCATTTTCTGCCTATTAGAATGCCCTCTTGGTGCTTAGGCGGCGGTGATAGTCAGTGATTAGTGTGTAATTGACTATAATTGTCTTTTCACTTTTCATTTGTGTCATTCGGAGCTTCTCTCTGTTTTTCTAACCACCAAGAGGAAAAAGGGGGTTAAGAAAAGATAAAGCTGTTAAAAGTCTCACTCGCGGCCCCCGAAGAGATTCTCGATTGCAATTATAGATTGCCACCCCCTCGTGACATTTCTCCAAATTCAGTAAGCAACTATCCTTGGCACCTGGACCAAGGGCTCTCTAATAAAATCAAGGGGTCTGGATCTAAACAATTGCTAATAATGTCAACCTCAGACAGATGCCACATGTAGGAAATTTAACCAACCCTCTGACGTGCAATTATCAAGGCAATTTATTAATATGATCTCTCAAGAAAAGCTCATAGTGCAATGCAAATTAGAAAAACAATTACAACACTCAAATATCTCTATATTCCCCAAGAGCAGTAATTCTCCTAATTCGTGCATTTATGACTCATTTATCCCAGAGTTCTGTAGTCATTAGCCCTCTCGCTACGTAACTGGTTCGCTACCTCTCGATTGTTCTTATAAAACCTGGTGTGTTATTAGTTGCTTTTGCTCACAACCCTCTCAGCTGAGCAAACACCATTTTTTTTAAAGAGCGTGTGAGTTTCTTACCCAAAGACCAGAACTAGGCGTAGAGATGGCAAACACCTTGACAACTATGTATAAACATAAAATCTTCATGGTTACATTATGAATCACTTGGATTTTAAGTCTAAGCTACAACTTTTGATACAGCCCGTAGGAAGGCTGGAGAGAAAGGAAACTGGGAAACTGAAATCATGTGGCTCGTATAAAGAATACATTATGGTTTAAATTTGGCAATTCATTATACCACTGCCTCGGGGAATTGACTATTCGGTTCTGGTACACAGCAAATCGTCTGTCTGGAAACACGGGACTGACCTGAGGTGAAAGGCCATTGCCAATGGCGGGGTTCATGGGGTTGGAGGGCCCCGACGGAGGCACAAAGCTGTCTGTATAGCTGGAAAATCCATGCCTGGTGCTGGGGAGACAGTAGGCAGAGCTGCTGTCCGGGTTCGAAGGAAGAGTGCTTTGGTGTACAGTGCTCGGGGGAAGCGGCTGAGGTCTGTGAACGGTGCTGCTGGGGTCCGACACGGCTGCAAGGAAGAAGACGGTCAGCCCTCAAGTGCCTTTGTTGGCACAGAGAGTTCCGTGCAAAAGTTTGCAGTCACCACGCCATCGGGGGCATCAATTGGTCAGAGCCAATGTTTACTTTCAACTGCATTTTTGACATGTGCGTATCGGCACACATGTACGTAACTTATTTATATACTTTCATGGCAAACGCAACCAGAATAGGAATTCAGAAATCACATGAACGACGCTAACAAACTTACTTGGGTAGTGAATGTTATTAATCAACGTAAGAATTAACCAATGTAGGAGTTGCCAGTGTCAAATTTCTTTAGCAAATATACTTGCAAAGCACCCAACCATTAATGCAATAGCATAGTTCTGAATGCCTGGATTTGGGTCTTATTGACCCCATTCACTGTTGTAGGTGCCAGCAAACAGTGACTTTGTCAAAATGTTGCTCCCCTCCATGACTACTGCACTGAGTATCCGTCATAGAACTTCAGTTACTTGCACACTGGAGCACAAATGAATAAGCACATTTTTAACCAAAGAAAAGCAAATGGCATATTTTTTAGAAAGGTTGTTTGGTTTCATTGCTTTTGTTTTGTTTTGTTTTCAAATACTGAAATAGGATTATATTACAACACAGTTTATTTAGAGAGATTCGGATTTGCTTCAGAACAAACTGTGTTTCTGAAATGTGACTGGTGTGTTCAGGACAATCTGATATAATGCCATTAACATACTAACAGCAACGATGCCATCATCTTCCTTAAAACTGGCAGCAGGGAAAGCTATCCTGAGTTACGTTTTAACTTGGCCTTGACTCCTGTCCCTCCATACCTTGTGGAATAGCGGTGGGCTGGTACGAGGGCTCCGACAGCTGGTATGTTGGCAAGGTGGGCATGGCGGTGGGAGGGAACCCCCCGGGAATGAGATGGTTGAAAGCCATCAGTTGATTGGCCCCAGCTTGCTTCCTCCATCTTGCACGGCGGTTGCTGAACCAGACCTATGGATTTAATTTAAAATTTGAAGATTTCACTGATGAAATAATAGTACATTCTTAATGAATTTTTCATGCTAAAAAACAGATTAAAGGCCCTTTACAGACGGAGCAAATAGAAGAAAGAGCTCTCCGCCCTCTGCGTTGTCCTGTCAGGGGAGAAAGGCAAGTTAAATGTCAGGGGTCACAGAGGGGCTTCCAGGGCCTTCCGTGGACTCACAGAGCCCCCACAAGTCCAGTGGCGACTAGGGGCAGGGATGGCTGAGCAGGAGTGGGAACAGCAAAGACTCCCCACTACCACCACCGATACCCTCCCACCTACGTGTATTCTAGGGCGTATCTGTGAGCCCCTGGCCCCCATACATCATATGTCCTACTCTGTACTTGCCAATGACACTAGCTCTTGCGTCTTATATTCTTTCTTATCAGTCTGTCTCCACATTTCTGTGGTCATTATGGGCCTAGCTCCTGGATAGCCATATAAACTGACCAAGAGGCTACGTGAAGCCACTTTACCATCACTTTCAAAGTGTGAGACATTGTACTGATCTTAGTGGATGGAAATAAATGTCAAAGAGGTGAGTATTTCAAGAAATGAGAGCATGTTCTCTAGGGAGATCCCTTAAATAATTAGTCTGTCATTTCTTTCAACAACAGCTTTAAAGCATCTATGATACTCTGTGCCAGGCGCTATGCTAACCAGGCACCTTCATAAGAACCTGATGTAGTATAATGAAATGCCTTCAAGGAATTAAATGCGCAAGTACTTTGTATGGGCAGCTAGAGGAAAATGGCAATAATAGAAGCAAAAAAAGTAACTGAACATCTAAAATATTGAGAAACTATAAAGTGTCTAATGGGCCCCACGATCTTGCGCAATCCTACACCCTCAGAGTTTCAATGTAGAACTTTGAATGATTATTCTAGAGTGTATATGTGTTTTGCCCCCAGAAGGAGAGAGGATTTCTACCAATTAAAACTCTACAGTTCCTCTATCAAAAGTCCATAGAAAACGTAGTATGGAGAAAGCGCTGTGCCCGGGGTCAGAGGGGCAAAGACGTGAATGAGACGAGAGGGAAAGAAAGGACCCCTGCCCCGCACTGGCTCATATAGCCCTGTCCTCATGGAGTTCAGAGTCATCAAGGAAGCCAAGACAATTGCTCACTGGAGTTAGAAGCTCCACGTTTGGAAAGGCTGAGAATCAGGAAAAGTTTATCGGGGAGACAGAGTTTCAGCTCATTTTAAAGCGTGGGTGTGATTTCAACAGGAGGTGACTCTGCATGGCGGTGATAACACCAGCGAGTATTCTAAGCAAAGGGAAGACCAGCTCTAAGAGAACAAAGTTAACAATTACAAACTTATTAGTAATTTTATAAGTTCTGAAACCTTAAAAAGACTGGAGGGGGAATTTCTCCTTTCTGGGGCAAGAAAGCCTGATTTAACAAATATCTTGCCAAGGCATCTGCTTCAGCTTTTGCTCTTCGCCCAGGCTCTGACTGAAAGAGGCCGGTCTTCCCTGGGCGTGTTGCAAGATACTGTTAAGGGGAGCTGCTTAAACATCCTCAAAACACTAACATTTAACACCCCTTACGTTTCCCCCCAAAAAGGAGGCAAGTCAATATTTTCCCGTGTGGCTATATAATTGAATTAGAGTTTTACTTAACTTAATAAATTGCCACCTGGGATAATAGAACGTGAACAGCACGCAGCTGGAAGTGCACATCGATTGTGTTTTCTCGCTGCAAATCTAAGCATCTGTTTCTGTGACTCCCTGAGGCATCGGGGTAAGAAAACTGTTTTCAGAGAAGTGTTTGGAACAAGCTGTGTTCGTCTGAGGAGGCTGAAAGTGAGAAATTAGGGGTATATTCATGCCTGAGTACATGTGTGGTACACTGTACCACACAATGTGCTATTGTTTTATATTGCACAACTTTGAGATTAACAAGGCTACCCGGCTCAGGTGACATCATCCCCCACACCCATCGAGACCAACCTATCTACAGTGAATCCCCAGCTTTATGTACTAGGCTGGGAGAAGAGCTGAATTTCCAAAACTGACAATGTGACTTCATTCATTCACACATACTATTCTCAGCTGTACTGGTGAGATATTTTATGAAGAACCCAGAAGCCCGCACTTCCAACAGTACCAGAGCCTGTTGCCAGCCTCTCCATGTTGACTTCCCTCTGCGTCCCTTAGCTGTGGAAACCACGTGTGATTCATCCAGGGGGTGCCCATGACTGATCACTCCGTCAATTTACCCTCCTTTTAATTTAATTTCATTCTAACTCCTCCATAGCCTGATTTTTTAATCAATAATGTCTTTCCTCAAATAATAAATTAAACAAACCATCATCATTTCCCACAAATACCTTCAAATGATCGAATCCAAAAGACTAGAGGGGTAAGGTTTTGGGGGGTTTTGTTTCCACTTTTCCAAAAGTGGAAAACAAAAAATGATACAAAAAATGTTGAAGACATTGAGCGAACCCACCAAGAGTTGGATTTAAAAGTTCTTATATCGACAGCGCAATTGAAGATGAAGAGATATCATAGGGAAGTACATCTTTACTGAAATAAAGAACCTTCAACAGGAGGTTTGAGAGGTTGCTAAAGGAAGGAATTTAAATGTTCTTTCAACTGGGGCTCAACAAAACCAGAGGGCTATTCCTGGGAGAACCAGGGCATACTGAGGACTGGCCTATCTCAGGCCATTTAACCAAATTCATTATCACTGAAGCCAGCCTTCTGCCTCTCCTAGCACTAGCCGTGTCTGCCAAAAGAAACATCAAAAGAAAAACACACTGAAGTTGTACATTAGAAAGTGGTCTTTGTCTTCTTTATGCTTTGAAACTCATCGGAGACATGTCTTCTATTCTTAACAGAAAGAAATAGCTGCCCTCAGAATAACCCTCATTTTAATCCCAAACTAGCCAAGCACAGGCATCCTGGGAGGCCGTTATCACCCACCTTTAACTGAAAGACATTATTCCCTTGAAGTTTTTGCCTCACTTGATGATCCGCAGCCTGGTTCATTTTCAGCTGCCTCCCCGATCTCTCCCTACTTGTCTGTCTTTTTAGAGTCCTTCCACAAAGCTATAGTCATGCCTTTTGGAAATAATTTTTGTGTGCATTTCTGAGGTAATACGAGGTCCAAAGATTTTTCCGAAGCAGAATTTCAATTGACTGACAGGTCCCCATAACACCATGGTAACTGGGGTTGGGGGGGAACAAGATAATAAATCACAAAAGAATAAAAATATTTCCATAAATTTTTCTCCTCATGAGTAAAATAACCACTTTGTTAGGGCCCTCAATGATATAAGTTGGGAAAAACTTAGTCCTTGAAAAGATATAGTAATATTTTTCACACGGGTGCGACGCGCAAACCAGGGAAAAGTTGACTTGCAGCTCCGAGCCCCCCACTACCTCTGTGACCTTGAACAGTTGGCTTACTATCTGTGGGACTGTTTTTAATCTGCTAAATGGGGGAAATAAGGAAACCATTTTACAAGACTGTGGTGACAATTAGATAAGACAGTGCAAAAAAGCCCTTAAAGGAATACCTAAGAGATATTAAGTGTTCAATAAATGTTTACTATTAAGCAAAATGTCTCGTTGCCACCTCTAAGAAACCCAAGAATTAAAGCCTTGCTTTGTTTCCTTAACTCTGTGGTCTACAGCCAAAGTCTTTTATGCCCATGAGCAAACAGAAAAGTGCCCAAGTAACACCTCAAATCACTGAAAGCCAGTTTGGCTGGAATGGAGACGTAGGTCAAATTTGCTTCCAAGTTTCGTGGATTAGTGCTAATTGTCCCACGGTGTAAGCCTAGTTTTGCCCATGCATAAATTACTGATTCACATTTTTGGTGTGGTCCTCAAAGGCAATCTAACTTACATTATTCCAGATGGGTTACTTCACATGCAATTTGAAAAATGGGAAAAGAATGCAATACGTAATCCTCACAAAGGGAATGCATAACAAGATTATAAAATGCTTGATTAAACACTAGATTCAGGGATGTCTAATGCTGCAATGCCAAATACAGGACTTTCCTAACAGGTAGACTCCCCTGGACCTCCTCATTCACTCCACCCCCTCTCCCTTTCCGGGCCACACCCACCCAGCACCCTATCATTTTGGCCACCCAGGTTTGACCACTGTGTGCCCAGCTGGGTGGGGAGAGGATGAGCAAGAGGTTGAGGGAGAAACACCATGCTCCATGAGTGTCAGAGAACCACGGCCACACGTGAAAGCACACTCAGGTGCGTCTTACACATTCCAGCACTGAGCACATGCAGCAAGTTGCTGAATGACCATATTTTTGCTTCATTGTGAAGTTTAAGGTCAACTACTCCATACCTATCCTAACTCCTGAACTATACGGATCTGTCAGATGGCTTTCAACATCATCGGGCTTCCCTGCGAAGCCCAGATTACTGATGCCAGCAGGGTCCTCAGAGATCAGGCATCCCAACAGTTCTTTGTTGTGGTGGTTGT
>PVKM010003095.1:0-60010 GCA_004027735.1 Carollia perspicillata
TGAGGCTTCCAGAAATACTTGCTTAAGGTCACATGGCTTGTAGTGGGAATCTTGACCATCTTTCTCTGGTCAGGCAGAATTGGAGGCTCTGTGGATTCTTCGGAATAATCACGGGTTGATTTTACTTAGAATTTCTTAAAGGAAATTGCTACCCTCTGGACGGGCCTAATCACGCCCCTTTGAATTTGAGCAGGGCCCTACTCATAGGGTTAGTGGAGCTGGGGGCTGGGCCACCGGACCTAGATCCTGGTTCAGGAGGCAGCCTTCTTATGTGTCCTTAGGCACGTCACTTTATTCTCTAGTGTTGAGAACAGTGTTCCTGTTGGGAGGTTGCGTAAGTTAGTGGCTGTGTCATTTCTGGACTTAAGAGGGAGTGGGGCAAGGACAAGGAAATGCTGTGAGGATCTCACCAACATTCCTGGGTAGTAGTAGTTCATACCAGTCTTTATCTTGTGACCGAAGTTAGAGAGAAAGAGGTGGCACTAAATTATGCTGTCGCATTGAAAAAAAAAAAGGTGGGGATGAGATTTCCCCTGGAAGGGGAACTTCTGTGGTGCGCTTGGTTTTGTGATCTTTGTGCATGCTTTAAGGAGATGACTGCACAAACTGGGGACAGACTTTGGAAAGAAACCTTGGTTTCTGGCCCTGGAGAGTTTACAGTCCATGGGAAACACCAAGGAGTACGGGAATTTGTAGGCAAACGTGGCAGATACAAAGTGATACATTAGGAAACTAATGTTTTGAGATCCATTGGTGAGCAAGAATCCCCCACAATCAAAAGGGCGTACATACTATCAATAATATCTGATGTTGGAAATTCTTTTAACTAGGAGTATGTCTGTTTTCACTTTTAGCTATATAAAGAAGGTACATTGTGAAGATCTAACTTAGGACCTGATCTGATGATAAAGCTTTCTTCTCCCACCCAATTCCTTTACCAGAACTTAATAGTATTTCTCATTAGTCTTGTTTAGGGAACCAGAAACAAGTGTGTACCTACTATATGTCAGGTTCTATTGTAGGTGCTGCTGAGAATAGATAGTACTAAGCCCTGGTCCTTAACTACATTATTGTTGATTTACACAACCTGTAAGTAGTAGAAAGTAACATTGTTTTACTGAAGTTCTTTATTATTGTTAGGCCAGGGGTGTCAAACTCATTTTTCACCTGGGGCCACATCAGTCTCACAGTTACCTTCAAAGGGCTGAATGTAACTTTACGACTGCATAAATGTAACTACTCCTTAACAGTTGAGCGAGAGCTCGATGCTGCCGCAGGGTAGAAACAAGGTGCTGGGCTGGATAAAACAAGGTGGAGGGCTGGATTTGGCCCATAGGCCTTGTGTTTGCCACCTGTGTGTTAGGCTATAGGGCAAACAGAGTGTATCTTCACTGTCTTGGTGAAATAATCATACTTCAGAGCTTGGCACATAATATGTATTCCGGTAAATTTTTCCTGAATGAAGAGGTCAGGTTTGGCTAACAAGTGAAGAGATTGTATAGAGGTTTTAGTTAATCATAGTCTTCATGAGCAGTCCATTGTGAGAGTTTGCAAATAAAAAACTAACTGGATTCTTACTTTACATTAAGATAAACACAGCATCCAGATTGTATAACACAATACATTCTGTTATGAATTGACCTTAGAGTGTCCGATTCAGTATTTAATGTCCCTTTTTAACATGGGGCATTAAAGATTTATCAATAAAATATCTGTTCAAAGGATGGTGAGACATTCATTTAAGGAATAGTTGCAAGGGCATGGGGCATTTATGTAATATTCACGAAACAAATTATGATTCATGAATATTTCAAGTATTTTAAGGGTCGAGATGTGTGGGGGGCAGGAGGGGTGCTTTTTTCACACACATACACACACAATAATTGTCAATAACTATGGAAACCAAGTATGATGTTAATGAAATAACAAATTTAAGAGGAGAAAACAGAAAGCTGCCAGTTGTAAAGCATGAAGTTGAAACCAGAATGTAGCCAGTAGATTAGATACTTTAAGCTTTCTAAGAGATCAGGAGGAGAAAGGAATTGATGTTAGGGGAAATGTTCAGTGGTTATAGGTAATGTGTTCAAGAACATCTTGGTCTTGAAAAGAAGAGACAGGCCTGGTGTGTTGGGAATAGATAAAAGTGGTCAAAGGTAAAAAGCAGGCAGACCAGTTCAGAGTCTTTTGCAATAATCCAGGCAAAAGATGATGGAGGCTTGGATCAAGCTGATTAGAAGGGAAGGCAATAAAGTGATTGCATTCTAGAGGTATTTCGAAGGTAGTGGCAAATAGGTTTTAGATTTGTTAGCAATTTGGTGGATATAGGTTGTGAGGAAAAAGAGAATACATGTATATCTTGAACAGTTGGAAGGAAGGATGGTCACTGACTGAAATGGAGAAGGTTTAGACATGTTAAAATAGAAATCTAAATGGTAATGTCAGATAAGCATTTAAAATGTGGGCAAAATAGTAATAGACATAAAACAATGAAACTTATTTTCTTAGCCACATAACAAAGTTACCTTCAGACCATTTTAACATGAATATAGTCACATAGGAAGAGTAAATGTCTCTTGATGGTCAGAATTTCTTAGATTCTAATAATAGCTTTGTTTTTTATCTTTTAAGATATGTTTTATAGCTGTTTAATCATCAAAACTGTTTTCTCAGTCTTTCTGTAGAGTTGTATATATCTAACATCCTGGAGTCCACCATGAATGGACAGTTGGACCTAAGTGGGAAGCTAATCATCAAAGCTCAACTTGGGGAGGATATTCGACGAATTCCCATTCATAATGAAGATATTACGTATGATGAATTAGTGCTAATGATGCAACGAGTTTTCAGAGGAAAACTTCTGAGTAATGATGAAGTTACAATAAAGTATAAAGATGAAGGTAAGAGTGTTTCTAAAGTTAGTTTTTTAAAACATAAGTATAATATGTATTCTTTTGCCTATATTTCATGGAACTGTCTCAGAATAAAAATTCTGTTCCCTTTCATGCTAATTTGAGTGCCTACTTCTTTCACAGTATCTCATGGAATGTTTGTGTAGTCATTCTTTTATAAGTAAAAGTAGCTAAGGGATAGATTATTAGAAAGGGCTTTACAAGCAATGGAACATTTGTCACATATATTTTACAAGCATTTTTTTCTTTTTTTTTTTTTCTGTCCCTGCTCTCTCTGGAGAACATTTATTTTCCCCCTAGGCCTTTGAAAGTTTTGAAACAAGCAATTGACATGCTAATTATCATATTCTTTATCCTTGGGATCTAGGGGATTTCAGAGTCTGGTGTTTATGAATTTTTTTGGGTGGGGAGTGAGTTAATAATTTTCATCTTAGAATTGTCAGTGACCTGAAAGACTCTAGTGTCTACCCATTCATTAGGGCAATTCTGCAAACATCCTCTTTGTAACACTTTTAGTTACCTTTACATTCAGTATAGGGCTTCCCTGCCATTTGTGTCAGTGGCATTTTAGTGTACTTAGAATTAAAATTTGAATCTTGAGAATATTATTTTAACTTTTGATAAATATATTTACATTTTCTGGAATGGAAAAATGTAATCTAAACCAGTAATTTTGATATTGTTACCATGCATCTCCTGGTGACTAGTAAAAGATGACTTAATGCATTAATGTTAGCTATATTTTGGCTCTGCTTAATGATACATACCTTGTTATTAAAATAATAAGCCAAGTTGACCTAGTATTTTTTTAACAAATACATCTTTCCTAGATCCCTTAATGTTCGTTTAAGGTTTTTATGGGAGATTCTAATTATGCTATGCAATCTGGATTTTTGATTTTAATTTAATGTATATCCTAGTTTACTGCTGATGCAAATCTGAAACTTCTTTTTTTTTGTACAGATGGAGATCTTATAACAATTTTTGATAGCTCTGATCTTTCCTTTGCCATTCAGTGTAGTAGAATACTGAAACTGACATTATTTGGTAAGTGGTAAGCTTTCTAATATATTTACTGTTTTTTTAAAAATACTGTATTTGTTTATTTTTAGAGAGGGAATGGGAAGGAGAAAGAGTGGGAGAGAAACATCAATGTGTGGTTGCCTCTCATGTGTCCCCTACTAAGGGACCTGGCCTGCAACCCAGGCATGTGCCCTGACTAGGAATTGAACCAGTGACCTTTTGCTTCACAGGCCCATGCTCAATCCACTGAGCTACACCAGCCAGGGCTATATTTACTATTTTCATTATATTTTTATTAAAAACTTTCTGGCTTTTTCTTCTTTTAAAGACTCAGAATTAAATGATGTATTTTCAGCTATATCAAATTTTTTGAATTTTTAAGGTTTAATTATCTATGTAACTATATAATTATAGTCATATGTGTATTATAGTCATAATGTAATTAATAGAAAATAGTCATGTTTAAAATTCCTCATCTGCTTAGTTACCTTAAAGAGTAATCTGTAGGATGCTGGCTGCATCTGGCCTCAGTGTTACTTGCTTCATGGCGGCTGCCTGTTTCCTGCAGCGGGCCTTGCTGCTGGATGCCTCTTCACCCTGTGGGAGAAAAAGCAGGGAGCTAGGTGTGGATTCACCTGAGAACCCAGCGTCTCCTTATTGCTATATCTCTTCAGCTTTTCATTCAGTTGGTGTGGAGAGTTTTCTCTGCATGCTGACAATGTCGAATTTGAATCCTGTGACTTCTGGAAATGTTGAACCCTGTGACTCTGGAAATGTTGAACTTGACCCTGAATGCTGAGATTCTGTGAACCAATGATTAAAGAAATCCCCTCACCTATTTGTGTTCCTGAAACAGTTTACAGCAAGGAACCACCTTCCGCATGTGATTTAGATATGACTCATGGATGCCCCCTTGTTTATGACAGGGTCAGACACACCTTTCAAATTCCCATTATTTTCGCATGATATTTGATTAGCTGAGCTGATTGTACTCTTTGACCAATGCTGACAAAATACTGGCTATCTTGACTTGACCAAACTTCGGTTAGTCTTCTCTCCTTCCTCTAGGCTCCTAAATTTTGACCCACCCTCACTCTGGCCCAGCATATAGCCCCTTATTTAGCACTCCTGAAAACAGGCTGGCTTCGCTATAAAACATTCTCTGATCTGCAGGGTGATCACTGGCCACTTCACCCATTCATCCCACGTCCCCACAGCCAGTTCTTTCTATCCTTTGTTCCCTGCTCCCTGTAAAAGAAATGCCCAACTGATCTTGGAAACAGTTGCAGATAAGAGTGGTCAGGGAGTTCCATTACGGCGGTGGTCACCCCTTGCTGCACGCATCTCATTGCAGCAGTCCTATATTCTTGGAATAATCTCTTACATAAAGTCTCTCTATACCTTAAAAAAAACTAATCTGTGCCACTTGTATAAGTGTTTCCAGGATTGAAAATAATGTAGTGTTAACACTACCTTTAAATTTTGTTCTTGAAGATTATGTAATTATTTTGTATAATGTGTATGTTTTTACTTATTTTCAAGCCTTAATATATAGGCCTGATACCTTAGACATTATTTTTTAAGGAGTACTTAAAGGTTAGAGGTAGTTCTGATAAAAAACCAAGTGAAGGACTACTTCTAATACTTTGATTTAGATTTTGTTTTTTTATATATTATAACATATTTGCAAGGCAGAACTCTTAAGGGACAAGATAGAAATTATTACAGAGTTAAAATGCTAGCATGATTATGTGAACTATGTGAACATTTTTTTCTAAATGTTTTGTTTTAGATTTAAAAGAAATTATGTGGCACTGAACCTTACAGTCCCATGAAATAGGGTTGTGATTAGTTGATTTAATTTGTATCTCTTTCATCTCCATCTAGGAAGGGTGAATGTGAATCAGACTTTAAAATGCTGATAAAAAAACTAATTTAGAACATTTTAAAACAAAAGGTGTTTTTTAAATAACATTGAATCTAAATTACTTACTATTCTTGGCCAGCTACTAGGCATATTAGATAAACTGAAAGCCCTACTTCCAGAAACATTGAGGAGGTGCTAGGTAAATATTACAAGTATATATTTTGAATTATGTACCTGAGCTTAGAGTAAAGGGAGTGTCTAGGGAACCAAAATAAGTGGAATTAAGAAAACAGGGCCTGAAGTACCAAAAGCTGAGACTTGGGGTGTTTCTGATGATGATAATGAAGTTTTCAGTCTGCATAATCTGAGGGCGTGGCATTTGGTGTCCATGTGTATAGGCCTTGAGTCTTAGATCCTCAGTGGGCTATACTCTCAAAAAGAATATTATAGAAGAAAAATACCTCTTTATTGATAATAGGAAAAGTCAAGGAAATGATACAGGAACTCATGTCCTGGGCTGTTGGGTTTGTGCAGGCTTCCTTAAGGATTCATAACCATGTCCTTAGGTGTGTTAAGTTTAAATTTAGAATATCTGTCCAGTTTGGAAACTCTCCAGTCCAGATATTACTATAAAAATGATAGCAAGAAACAACTGCAAAAATCTCTCTGGAATGGTATGTTCTTAATCCAGGTCACATGGGCATTTCACAGACAAAATCTTGTTGGTGAATTTAACAGTTTGGAACTGGTAAGACACATGAAACATTCCATGTGAGGAAGAAACAGTGGATACAACTAATAAGATTAGACTTCTAAGAACTTTAATTAATAGAAGTGACATCTATAAAATGTGTTAAAAGTTATTAAGACATGAAAGAAAAGATAAATATAAGAACAAGGCACTATGAAAAAATAATAAATTTTAAATAGAATTTAAGTTAACTTTTGGTAGTGAAAAACATAGCAATTGAAATGAAATACAAAATGGGCAGGTTGAGTAGCAGATTAATTTCATCTGAAGAGGGAATTAGTGAACTGAAAGATAATCCAAAGAAATTACAGAACAAAGCACAAAAACACAGAGATGGAGAATAGGATGTGAGAAAATAAGAAAGTCCTGCCTATTTCCATTAAGATTTTAAAGAAGGAGAAATTGGAAGAATGGAAATATACGAAGAAGTAATAGCTAAATAATTTTTTAGAATTATGTAAAATATATAAACCATCTGATTTAGGAGGCACAATGAGTCCTGAGCAGGATAAGTAAAAATAAATCTCCAATGGCCAGGAAATATGTAGGGCAATTCAATAGTCTTAAAAGTAGCCTGAGAAGGACACATGGACAAAACCAAGGGGGAGGGTAGAAGCAAGGGAGGGAGGTGGATTTGGAGGGGGTTGGGGGAAGGGGTGGGGAGAAAATACAGACAACTGTAATTGAACAACAATAAAATAATTTGAATTAAAATAAAAAAAGAAGAAGCCTGAGAGAATAAGACTGATCACCAGCAATGCAATTAGACTGTTAGACTTCTTCATAGTAATAATAGATTCTATAAAAAAGTAGAATAACATCTTCAAACTGTTCAGAAAAAACAATAAATAGAAAAGTAACATTCTATACTTTGCTAAACCTCAGGAAAAAGAGGAAATAAGAACAAAGGCTGAAAACTTAACTACTCTCAGACCCTTGTTAAAAAAATTTTTAGCTGTGGTTTCAGAAAGAGAGAATTGAATCTAAAAGAATGGAGAAAGATACAAGGAATTGTAAGTAGGTAAACTGGTTAACATTTATAAATTTAAATGATCACTGATTATAAAAATCACACTTTTATGAATAAAAATAAGATGGAACAAAAATACCTTGCAATAATTATGTATAAGGCAGCGGGGTTTGACAGAAATTAAAATATTTTAAAGGGTTGTATTGTTTGGGAAAAGGATAGTGATTAACTGTAGATTTTCTAAACTGAAGTATGCGTATCTAAAATATACCAGTGATTATTAAGACTATTACTAGCCAGTAGAGGAAGAAGAGGCAAAGGGTACTTGGTTATAGATGGCGAGGAAGCAGGAAAAGAGGCAGACAAAAAGCTTGATAAATAGAACAGAACACTAACCACAATATACATAAACAGACTAAATGTACAAGGTAAAAGGTAGACACTCTTACTGGAATTAGAAATGCTGATTATAGCCCTGGCTGGTGTAGCTCAGTGGATTGAGCACAGGCTTGCGAACCAAACAACCGCGGTTCGATTCCCAGTCAGGGCACATGCCTGGGTCACAGGCCAGTTCTCAGCAGGGGACACAAGAGAGGCAACCATACATTGATATTTCTCTCCCTCTCTCCTTCTGTTCCCCTCTAAAGATAAATAAATAAAATCTTTAAAAAATGCTGATTATAGGAGGCATAGTGAAAGATTATTATGCACAGTTTGAAAGTATAGAGCTAGAAACATACTAGACAAACTCAAAGATAGTTGGTAATATTAACAGAAGAGACTCTAAGTGAAAACTTTATTAGTAGTAATCACAACAGTGATAAAAAGAATAATTCATTGGGAACATATAAAATTATGAACACTTATGCATCATAGTCTTAGTTTTTTCCTAAGGAAAAATTGACAGAAAAGGGAAAACAAATTGACAATCCTGGGAGAACTTTTAATACTTTTCTCTCAGAAACTGATAGATCAGGTAGGCTCAAAATTAGTAAGGACAGAGGAAATTTGAAGAAAACAGATATAAGGTTGATCTATCAATTAGGAAGGGATACAGATTTTTGGGGGGTGTATATGGATATTTTTAAAGCTTACCACATACTGGGTTTTTCAACAGATCTCATTACATGTCAGAGATGCCCTAGAGATCATATTCTCTGGCCTTGTTAGAAACCACTGGACAAAAAAGATAACCCAATTTCAGTACTTTTGAAGATAAAAATATGCTTTTGAAGTAAGTCAGAAAAGAAATCATAATGGGTATTAGAAATACATGATGACTTATACATAACAAGTCTGTAGAGTATGCTAAAGCTAACTTGAAGGGACTTTATAGCCTTAAATACAAAAGAGCAAAGTAAACCCAAATAACTTGAAGAAAATAGTAAAGAGCAGAAATGAACTAGAAGTCAGGGTATTGATAGTATCAGCAATTTTGAAAAGATACAGTTAGCAAACCTCTATTAAGATTAGTTAAGGAAAAAGAAGGCAAAAATAAGCAGTATTAGATAAAAAGGCATAACTAAAATGGCAGAACTTAAAAAATCTATATTATGACTACTATGAATAGCTTTCAGTTTAAAAATTCAGATGACTTTGACAATTTCCTAGGTCAATTTAATTTATAAGAGTTTCAAAAATAGTTAATTGAGATTGTCCCAATTCACATTGAAGAAAACAAACCAATTATTCTATTAAACATTTAAGCAACAGTTGATCCCAAATTGTACAAACTATTCTAGAGAATAGGCAAAGGGGAAATATGCAGTAACTCATTTTATGAGGTTAAGGTAACTTTAACGTGAAAACTACCCAAGAAAAATACAGAGTAGTCTCACATAAACTTAGAGACAAAGCACTAAATAATAATAAATTTAGCAGTGAATATTTAAATATATCATTGCCAAGATTGTTCATCCTAGTAGAGTACAAGATTGGTTTAAATAAGAATATCTGTTAATACCACTTTCCACATAACAGGTTAAAAGGGAAAAACTGAATCATCTTCTCTAAAAGAAAAAGCATTCCTACTTCAACCATGTTAAAAAGGCACAGCAAACTGGAAGTAGAAGGGAACTTTTTAACATGTTGGGCAGCTATCACAAAGAACAATTGCTATATACCCTAATATGAAAGGATTATAAAGTATAACTAAAATCTAATTATAATTGTAACAAAGATAAGTCTAATGATTGTTGTAGAAAAAATATAAAATTTTAATTTAAACCATGAAGCAGGGGAGGATGAGTTTGGGGGGGAGGTAGGGAGTTTAATTATTGCTGCATTGTTTTCTTACTGATTAGGAGCAAAGATAGGAGAATGAAGATTTAATGAATATGTATTTAAAGTGTCTCATCTTTTTATGTGCTTGAAGTAATTTATTAAAGTCACAAAATTATACACTAATAAAAATACATAGCTATGGAATAGGGAATTTAAACTTTTAATTGGATATTATATAATACACGGTGTTCCAAAAACCACTAAGTAGATGACTTTAGGTCGTAGGCCATATTAGGGATATATGAGGTTTGTCCAGAAAAAGCCCAGCCATTGTTAATATAACGAAAACCGATTGGGTGACATGGATATAATCTGGCAGCCAAGGAGAGTGGACTGGAATGCTCTTGCTTGAACAATGATGGACTTCACTATACTAGTCAGTGAGGACAGTAGACCCCATTGAGTGAGCATGAGTACAGTGTGGCTGTCACATTCAAAATGATTGAGCAAGTGGAGCAACACATTTGCATCAAGTTTTGTGTTAAACTTGAACATTTCTCTGTGGAAACTATTCAGATGATTCAGAAGGCCACAGCTGTGGGCAGCTGGTGATTAGCAGCTTTATCATGACAGCACACCCACTCACGCATCACATCTTGTGCGGAGTTTTTTGGTGAAACAGCAAATCACCCAGGTGACTTAGCATTCCTCACAGCCCAGATTTGATGCCCTGTGATTTCCAGCTTTTCCAAAAACTTAGTGCTGGGTGGAGTTGAGGTTAGGGGATGCGGGGATTGAGCAAAAAGGAAAAAGGACTCATGGACATGGACAACAGTGGTTATTGCTGTGGGGAGAGGAGTTTAAGGGGATTAAATGGTAATGGGAAAAAAATACAATAAACATTAAATAGAAAAAAATCATAAAATGAGCATAAGAGAATCAACCAAAAAAAAAAAAAAAGAATAAAAAGATCACCTTTGAAAAGGGAAGAAATTTCAGACCATCAATGAGATTCAGGAAAATATGATGAGGCAACAGATGTTGATTGGTAGAACTGTGTAAGGTCCCAGGGTGCCTACTTTGAAGGGGACTGAGGCGTCATTGTCCTCTATACAATGTTTCTTGTATCTTCTTCAATAAATGTCTCTTACATATTAAATGGCTGGGTACCTTTTGGACAGACCTCGTATATGCTGGGTTCTTAAAAGGTCTGGTTAGATCAGTGTGCTTCAGCCAGAGACTACCAGTACTATAGCTGTAGTTGAACAGATTTGGGTGAATTTTGCATTAATTTTATATGTATAGTGTTAAATTAAAAAAGGACAAAGTAAGCCCAGATAACTTAGAAGGAAGAAAATAATAAAGAATAAAGATGAACTAGAAGTCAGGGAATTGACTTAGCAAACCTCTATTAAGATTAGTTAAGGAAAAGCACGAATAAGCAACATTAGAAATGAAGAGGGGTATAACTATAAATACTTTGCAGTGAGGGCGAATGAACACCATGGAAAACAGCAGACTTTCTCAGTGAAACTGTGATAGGGTTGTACATAGGTCTTGGGCTCGTATTAGGTGATTTTGGAGAAGGTGCAGGGGGAAGTGGGGCTTTGCTCTAGATTGGGTGCTGCTGTAAGGATGTGGCAGTGGTGATCCTGTGATCAGGCATCTTACTAAACCTTAACTAGAAGGTGGGAGGAATGAATTGAGGCTAAAGTTAAAATTGTTAAAATAGCAGCACTCATATTAGCCAGGGATGTTTGGTCATTTTTGTGGCTTGGTCAGTGTTTTTGTCTGAGTTCTCACATGATCATGGAATGGCTTTGTTTTTGTCCTGATCACAGTAACAGAGTGATCTATTCTGGTTGGTGTTCTTTGAAATTGTTCATGTTCAGCAAGAGAATAGCACAGCCTACCTGTGAGTGCCAGGCCGGCCTCTAGCAACGCCGAGGCTTGTTTTACACAGTATCAGGCCAGTTCCTGGCTGCTTTCCTTTTTTTCAGATTCTAGAGAAAAAACAGTAATACCCAGTAAAAGCCAATAATTAATTGATAGAGGTAGGAGATGATATTGAATTTCCTCATAACTGTATAGGGTGTGCTCAAAATACTGGTGGGTTGTGTTCTAAACGCTTATATTAGTGATTTGATGTTTGAAATATATTTAACAGAGACTCTCCCTAAACCTTTATTTTCAAATAAATTTCCTTTTCTAATATGATAGCTTACCAATTTATATGTATATGTACTGGCAGTGCTTAAAGCATTTTAGTTTAAATTTTGAACTCCTGTCTTGAGGTTTGCATTCAGAGCCTTGTGTCACTTTTTTTTTTATTTACCTCAGTGATGACAGTGTTTGTGACTGACTGGATGAAGGATTTTTTAAAAGTCAGCTGAAAGTTATTTAGAGAAAAATAAGTAATTAAATGAAGTAACATTGCCTTCCTTGAAAAAAAAACCCAACAATGATTATTGAATAATCTTGACTTTTTGTTGCTTACATACTGCTTTTGGAAGTGCATTTGACTTGAACAATGCCACGGTTAGGGGCATTAAACCCTCATGTGGTCAAAAATCTGCATATAACTTTTGACTCCCAGAACCTTAATTAATAGCCTACTGTTGACTAGAAGCCTCACAGTTAACACAAATACTTGATTAACACATTTTGTATGTTATATTTATTATATACTGTATTTTTATAATAAAGTAATCTAGAAAAAAAGTTAAGGAAATCATAAGAGGAAAAATATATCTACTGTATTTATTGGAGAAAATCAATGTGTAAGTGGACCTGTGTGGTTCAGATTTAACGTTGTTCAAGGGTCCACTGTCAACTACATTTAAGGTCAATGGCAGTATGGATTTGTGAATTCTGCATATTTTTGTTTTAATAGGTTACTTTTTAGGTCAGTTATATTAGGTAGGTATTTATTTTTTTAGGTCAAAAGCAGGCAAGAGGGATAATAGACCTATTAGTTATGTGAAAGTTTAAGGTGTTTATTGTATTATTTCAAGAATATAATGGATCAGGTGGAGTAAAATGAGCTTTTGAAGATATGTAATTTCTATTAAACTATATTAAAGTTTTCTATAGCCTTTATTTTACTGTAGTTGAATTCTTCTAATAAACCCTTTTAAACGAAGCCATAGATCTGGCATCAGCAAAGACTGATGAATATTTATTTTTTACAAAAAGGAAATTATTTGCAATAAAGAATTCTTTCGTTAAAAAGAGTTACTATTCAAATGTCATCTATAGGTATCTTGTTTGATTTTGTTACACTTTTTAAAGATATAGTTATCTTACTGCATGTTATTCTGTTGATATACTTATTCAAAAACATCTCCTAATTTTAAGCAAATTAATTCTTTTATTCCAGTTAATGGCCAGCCAAGACCTCTTGAATCAAGTCAGGTGAAATATCTCCGTCGAGAACTCATAGAACTTCGAAATAAAGTGAACCGCTTATTGGATAGCTTGGAACCACCTGGCGAACCAGGACCTTCCACCAGTATTCCTGAAAATGGTAGACTGTGAATCCATGTTTTTCTGCTCTATTTTTACGTCTTTTTGCAGATTTATATTAATTCTTCAGTAGGAATGGGATGGCACTCACATTGTCACACCTTCTTATTCTTGCCTCTTTGTGCTGGCATTCATGTGTGTATTCCCAAACCTGGCGTTCATCAGGGTTCCCTGGAGACTTTGTTATACCAGTTCCTAGATCTTATCATAGATCTCCTGGAGGGCAGGGCCTAGGAATCCCATTTTTAAAATGCTCTCCGGGTGATTGTTTTACAGCTAGCCTGAGATTCCTGTGTTTGTGACATAGTTTATTAACAAAACTTAAGAATTGAAGTCATTTTATTTCAATTAGTATATGAAGTAGTTTCAAGAAAAAAAAAATTCTAGATTAGTATATTCAAGTGATATATTGTAAAGATTATCTTAAACACAATTTTTAATAATTATATGCAAAGAAAAATTTTTTCCATTTTACAGATAACATGTACTATTTATACTAAGATGAAGCAAGATTTATCAGTAAATTTGGCACTGGCATAATTTTGAGACCAAATACATTTTAAAAGTAAAGTGAGATTTAAGTATGATTATGAATTAAAAGTATATTTTTAAAAAATCTGCTTTTCTCACCTTTTAATATTTTTGGATGTTGCACTTTAATAAACTTTTTAGAATAATTTTTGTGTTTGCTTATAAATGTTCCATAAAACTATTACTGAATCTGATGACTGCACGTGAGAGGCTGAATAGAAAATGATTTTGTGGATCAGTGGCATTGTGTAATCCCTCGCAACATTTAGGCCCTGAGATAGTTATTTGACCCCATTTAAATTTTGGAACTAGTTTCCTTTCTTTAATTTAGTTGTATTTTAAATAAAGATGCATTTTTCATAGTTTCCTTTTTATTCTCTTTCTCCAACCATGTGGAACTGTGTTACTGGTAGTGCTCAATAAATATTTGGGGATTGATTAGTAATTCCTAGTTCCACCTCTGTATTTCAGAACATACTGGAGATTTGCTGAACTACTATAATGAGATTCTCCTGGCCTCTTTAGGATGAAACTTTTTATATTTTAGGTCAGAGCAAATTGCCTTTTTCTAACCTTGTCTCTCCAAACAGCCCCAAATTAGGTCAAGGATCTGAAGAAAACTTTTGACCATTTTCCCAGACAAATTCATAGATGCTGACACAACAACATTTGCATATAATTTCATGGAGTATAAACATCTATAGAATAATTTGAAACTTAGATAAAAATTCTGTAAGTGTAGTCAGTACTGTACAGAAATGACCTGCAGTAGTCTACAGTCTGCTCCAAGAAATAGAATTATAAGCTTTTTGGTTTTGATGAAGTATCCTTTTTGTTCGCATTTTTTCCTTGCCACTAGATTGACTACTTTATCATTTTTTATTTCCATGTTTTCATGTTTACTTCTTACCGAGGTGCTTTATTTTTAGAGATGGTTGTAATTTATTTTTTGCTCCCTCCCCTGTGCTTAGTAAGATCACTTACCTCTTGACCACCTGCCTTGTATGAAATTCATAAGCTTGTAAGCTTTTAAAACATATCCTGACTTAATAATCTCAAGAAAAATAGCATAAAATAAGCCAAAGAAGCTACATCAGAAATGGAAAGTCTGGATCGCAAAACTGTCAGTCATCTGTCGTAATCTTTAGAACCCTGTGGCTTGTTCTAAACCAAAAATGTGCAGCTATCTCTATTTTTCAGTGTTCTACCTCTGTGGTGCTTCTTGGACACTTGTTTCCTCTGTGAGGAAGATAATGTGTAGGCTACCTTAGATACTGGATTGGCCTGTTGCAGTAGCTCTAGCGCTAATGGAGCAACTAGTATAGGTGGGCGGACATGCAGTGTTTTCTGATGGATTTAGTTTGTAGTTAGTGGAAGGATGCATAGGTAGTGGAACAGTAATGTGAGAGGGAATAACTCATAAGGTTGACGTGATGCGCTGTTGGGGTGTAGCCTTGGACTTAGAAAAAGGAAAATTGGTGAGGAAGATAGGTAAACTAGTGGTCTTACTTTAAAGGAGTATTTCTAGAAATTTAGGTAATACTCGGGTAACCAGTGGATGGTAGGAATAAATGAGCTGCAAGCCCATGTTTGCTTATATTCCCTTTAGTATTTAATGTTTTTATCACAAGATAAATTTTTCCTTGATTAAAGAGGTGATCTAATAACTGATGTTCATTTACTTGCTTGGTAACAGAAAAAAATTAATAATTATCTGTTAATTGGGTAAAATGGTTTAGCAGTATTCTTTTTACCTGTATATTTTGTTTTGTTTTTGATGTCTTTTTTTCTTTGTCTCATGTTTCTGTTTGTAAAATGTAGGTTATTCTTGAAACCTTCTTGTTTTACAAAGTAGTAGTATAAATGCCTATCTAGTATCTTAGTATCTATGGAAGAAAAGCATGGTTTTAAATTAACCAGGCTCAAAATGTTTAGAATTTTATTTTTCTAATTTAAAACTAATTTATTAAAGAAAAATTTAAACCTATACGAAAGTAGACATACTGTAATGAATCCCATGAACCCACACCCAACATTAACAGTTTATCAAGTCATGGCACCGTGTCATCAACCCTCTCACACATTCCCCTCCTCCCATGTTATTTTGAGAAAATCCTAGACACATATAATTTCATCTGTAAGGATTTAAGTAAATAATAAGTATTTTGGACAAAGACATAGCAAATTAAAAGTATGTGTTTAATGTATTGGTAGGCTTGAGATGTCCATGTAATTTAGTAATGGGCTAATAAACAAGTAGAAATAAAACATAAAAGTTGATAATTATAACTTTAGTTAATAGCTTTTCCTTTTACAGAATAAAGCAATTGTTCAGTCTGTATCTGATATTAGGATATAGGTCTTGGGGCACCAAAAAAAAAAAAGTAAAATGTTTCTGTTTGTTAAGGGGCTTGAGGAACTTGTATTTTTTTCTCATCTAATAATTCTTATGGAAGAATGTTGATTTAGTTTTTTTGAAAAACCGGGTATTTATCTTGTATTTTCTTTTGACTTTTTTTTCTAATTAAAAAATAAAAATTATAAACAAGTATAAAGAAGTAGAATTATCTATAATACTGCATTCAGAAATAACTTCTAACATTTTAGACTATATGCACATATTTAGAGTGTGGGGTAAAAATAGGTTTACAGTCATTCGTATGGAAAGTAATACAGTAATAAATAATAATACAGGACTAAACTTTTATATTTCACATGCTCAGAACTGTAAACCTACTTTTGACCCATGCTGTGTTTCCCTATCTTCTGTTTGTTAGCCCTTAGCGAGTATAGGTAAAATGGAAACAAGTTTTGTTTTTTCCTTTTACAGAAACTGTGGATGGTAGGGAAGAAAAGCCTGCTGCTTCTGATTCTTCTGGAAAACAGTCTACTCAGGTTATGGCAGCAAGTATGTCAGCTTTTGATCCTTTAAAAAACCAAGATGAAATCAATAAAAATGTCATGTCAGCGTTTGGCTTAACAGATGATCAGGTTTTAGGTAAGTTAGTTTCTTCCTCCCATCCCTCACTTGGTTTCTCTTTCCTTCCCTCCCTTTCCTTCTCTAAAAGAAGGATAATTTGGGTATAGTAAGGTTCACAAATCTTAAAATTGAATACATTTTACATATGTATGCCCATATATAAAACACCATCTAGATCAAGATATAGATGATTTCTAGCACTCTGGAAAGCCTTCTTATGCCCTCTCCCAATTAGTAGAATGTTCCTCTCCATAGAATAACCATTATTTGGTTTAGGTAAATTTTATTGAAAATAGAGATCAGAAATCTTATTTTAATAAAATCTGAACTATTTGATAATATTATTTCATAATTTATATATTTATAATTTAAATCTGAAACAAATATGTTTGAGGATTTAAATTTGTTTCAGGATTTAAATTATATTTAATGTCTTAGTTTCTCTTCTGATCTGAAATTAGAAAAATTTAAATTTAAATGTAGATTTCTGGTTAAATTGCTTTAGTGTAGAAAGTGCTGTTATATGAATTTTTTAAAAAATATACTTTATTGATTATGCTATTACAGTTGTCCCAATTTTCCCCCCTTTGCCTTCCTCCCACTACCCCCATTCCCTCCAGTAACCCCATACCCGCTTTAGTTCTTGTACGTGGGTTGTGCATATAAGTTCTTTGGCTTCACATTTCCTATACTATTCCTAACCTCCCCCTGTCTGTTTTATACCTACCAATTATGCTTCTTATTCCCTGTACCTTCCCCTATTCTCCCCCTTCCCCCTTCCCCCTCCCAGCTGATAACCCTCCAAGTGATCTCCATATCTGTTCCTATTCTGGTTGTTTGCTTGGTTTGTTTTTTTAGATTCAGTTGTTGATATTTGTGAATTTATTGCCATTTTAATATTCACAGTTTTGATCTTCTTTGTCTTTCTTTTTTTAAAGGTTTTATTTATTTATCTTTAGAGAGAGAGGAAGAGAGGGGAAAGAGAGGGAGAGAAACATCAGTGGTTGCCTCTCGTGTGCCCCCAGCTGGGGACATGGCTCGCAGCCCGGGCATGTACCTTCACTGGGAATCGAACTGGCAACCCTTGCTTTGCAATCCAGTGCTCAATCCACTGAGCCACACTAGCCAGGGCTGATCTTTTTCTTAAGTTCTTTAACATTTCATATAATAAGGTCTTGGTGATAGTGAACTCCTTTAGCATTACTTTGGGAAGTACTTTATCTTCCCTTCCCATTCTAAATAATAGCTTTGCTGGCTAGAGTAATCTAGGTTGTAAGCTTTTCCTCATTTTAAATACTTCTTGACAGTACCTTCTATCCTATAAGGATTCTTTTGAGAAATCAGCTGATAGTCTTATGGGAACTCCCCTGTAGGTAACTAACTACTTCCTGGCTCCTGAAGGTTTGCCCAGGAGGAAGCTGTCTCCCAGCACTGGCCCTGTTTCCAGTCACTTCACTTTCTCCCCATATGCCACTTGTGCCATTCTAGCTGTTGCCTTTGTGCTGAATTCCACAAGGGGTGGGTCTGTGTAAGTCCTAAGTCTGTGCAGGCCCTTTAAGAGGATTGTCTTGATAATCTGGCAATTTCTTTCACCACCCCAACATCCCCCTCCCCACCCCCTGCCCAATTTTTACAGCCAGAAGTTACGGGGATTTATCTTCTTGGCACTAGAACCCTGTGCTGGTGGGTGATCTGGTTTGGGGCTGGGATCTCTTGCTCCTGAGGTATCCCTCTTGATTTTAATCCACCACATGGGAATGTGGACTACCCATTCTGTTGCATCTCTGTACCTCTCCACCTCTCTCATGTCTCTGCCATTCCTACCCATCTGGATGAATGTGGCTTCTTAAATCCGTGGTTGTCGTACTTCCATACAACTTAGTTTTCTGATGGTTCTGGGTAGTATTTGTTTGTAGTCTAGTTGTTATTTTTTCTGTAGTTGTACATGGAGGTGAAATGCCTTTACTATGCCTCCATCTTGACTAGAAGTTTTAGTATATATGAATATTTTAAATCTTACAAGAACACCTAAACTGTGATTTCTTTTTATGTTTTGTCATCATTTCTTTAACATTTTTATTTTGCTTTTTTCTCTTTTGGGGTTCCACATAAATTGGAGAGCTTAATATTGTCCCATAGGTTCATTTTTTTCCTCCTCTTTTTTTCTCTCTTCTTCAGATTGGATGATTTCTTTTGAACTCTTCAAATACCCCCAATTTTTTATTTATTTATTTATTTATTTATTTATTTATTTATTTATTTGCCATTTCCAATCTGCTGTTTAGCCTTTCTAGGGAATTTTTGTTGTGCTTTTAGCTCTAGCATTTCCATTTGGTGTGTGTGTTCTGTGTGTGTGTGTGTGTGTGTGTGTGTATTTTTTTTCCTGTTGGGATTCTTTACCTTTACATTCATTAAGACTATTTCCTTTTAATTCCGTTAGAGAAAATTGAATGTTTTTTGTTTAACTCTTTAAAAATTGTAATAGCTTCTGCTATATGTAACATCTGGGCTAATTTGGAGTCCCATTTCTTCTGCCTGCTTTTTTTCCCCCTGAGTGTGAGCACATTAAAAAAAATTTTTTGTATGCCTAGTAGTTTTTTATTGAGAAGTGGACATCATGGTTATTAATATGTTGTAGTGACTTGGGATTTTTTTGTTCTTTTGAGGATGTTTTTGTTAGTGTTACTCTAGCAGGGAGTTAACTTGTGTGGACTGAAGCTACTCATTCTGTCTTCCCATGGAGTATAGTAGCAGACATCTCTGCTCAGTTCTTTCAGGTGTAGGTGCTGCTGTTTTTTTTCTGAGCTTTCTTGGGTGTCTCTCTCTCCCCCTCCTAATTCTGGTCAACTGGGAATTTGGGAATGAGCTTATACTCAGATTTTAAGTCTCATTCCCTCAGTGGGTCTCTTACTTCAAGGATTTTCCCTTCAAATTTCTAGATGCTTGGTCAGACAAGAAGTTAACACTGTGGCTTTCTGTTCTTGGAGCTACAGAGGTCAGGACTTAGAATTCTTACCCATTGTGATTCCATTGGTTGCAAACTCTTTTTTGATATATGCTGACATTTGGTTGACTTCCAGTGATTTTTAAATAGTTGTTTTCTTCTATTTTGTTTAGGTTTTTAGTTGTTACCTATGAGAGTGTTTACCTGACTATTACTTTGCCTGTGTCAGTAACTAGAAATATAGGATTCAGTCTGTTAATTTTCCTTTTTTTTGATACTTTTATGGGATTATTCACTAAAGAGAATTGTGTGAAATTCCGAAGAGACACATATTGGGTATGGTGTATATTCTTGGCAAAAGAAGACATCAGAGAAGTGGCTGGAAAACACATTTTTTAAAGCAACTGAAATGAGTTACTATTACAGCTTTTTAATATTGAGGACTTTGAGAAATGCTGGATAGAAGAGTAAATAGTTATATATGAGATTAGCCTTAAAATTTTTTATTAGAATATAGTATATGCCAGACTAGAATATTGTGATTAACACAGTTGACATTATTTGAAGACCATTTTTCTGGTAACTTTGTGTGTTGAAGTAGAAAAAACTGTGCACATTGAAAAATGCCAGGGTACGTTGTAGTTATTCAGGTGTGATGGTGTGAGAAACGTGGCTATGACAGTAAATGTGGACATGGGAAGGAGAGATGAAGCATTACAAAGAGAAGATGACCTACATTAACTAGTAGATTACTATAGGGAGAAAAGAGGAACCGAAATAATACATATTTTAAGGATCATAACAGTGTCTTTTATAGGAGGGATGTGTATATGAGTTTATCTACATGTATACACATGTCCGTGAAATGGTGGTACACAGGAGCAGTTAGTTGCTCTTCAGTTTCTCTTGCATTGCTGCGACCATTATCCTAGTTTAGTCTCATCAAACCTGGACTGTCAGCTGCCAACTGTGTGCCTACACCAGTGCCAAGTTCTGGGATATATCAGTGCAAGGGGTAGATGTTTGCCCTCAAGGAAATTAGTCTGCTATTATTTATGTGGAGGTTTATAAGTGGTAATCACTTTCATAACTTATTGCTAAATAATCACTTTCATAAGCACTAGCTAACTTATTTCTTACAGGAACCTTATGAAGCAGGAATTAAATTTTTTTCTTTGTACAGATGAGAAAACTGTGGCACAGAAAGAGATTAAGTAACAAGCCCAGAGTTACACAGCTACTAAGTGGCAGTACTAGGATTCAATCCCAGGCAGTCAGGCTCCAAAACCTGTGCTTTTAACCACTCTTCTATATTGTCTAAACAAAAATAACTTAAATGAGTAAACATATTGAGAATGGTCTTTCTGACATCTTTTTTTAACTGTCATAGTATTGGAACTTTAGTGAATTCTCTGCATTTTCTGCTTTGGTTATGATTTTGGAAGAATTTGAGTGGCTCCATGGATAAGAGAGCTAGGCCTTGTGAGGCAGATGAAAAGAATCACAAAGAAACTTGTCTAAAGAGCCTGTAGTCTAAGAGGGAAGATGGGACCTGCTCAGAAATGCAAGGTAGAAGTTGGTAAGAGTCATAATAAAGTATACTGTACAGAAGTTCAAATGTGGAAAAAAGTGAACTGGGTGAAGAAGACTTACTAGAACTGTGGAATTATAGCTGAGTTTTAAAGAGTGTTGTATTTAGATACGTGAAAGTGAGACAGTGGAAGGAACAGTGATAATTGTAGTGGGGGCAGAAAAAATATATTAGATGTATTTTGAGAATAGGGATTAGATTAATTGAAGGGGGCATGTCAGAACAGGAGTTGTAAGAAATAGTGTGTATCCTTGAATACCACGCTAGAGGGTTGAACTTCATTTATGGGCAGTGCAAACCCATTAAAGAATGAAATGATACTTATGGTTGATTGGCAAAATAGATTGCACAAGGTGGAGGCTATCGGTATTGCAGAGATGAGTTTTGGATTTTGAAGGAGGTTGTTACTATTCTATATTTTATAGGGAAGAATTTCCAGTTGTAACTTTGGATTCTTAAGAGACTAGAACAAAGGAGAAAATAAAATATACATTCATTGTAAAATGCTGCATGTTTTAATGCTTATTCTATAGCAGTTTTACTTTTAGTTTCTTTTAACCAAACTTAGGAATTGAGCCTGCTGGGGAATGTTTTGTATTAGAAACTGAACTGACTTTATTACCCTCCAGGGCCACCCAGTGCTCCTGCAGAAGACCGTTCAGGAACACCTGACAGCATTGCTTCCTCCTCCTCCGCAGCTCACCCCCCAGGAGTTCAGCCACAACAGCTACCATATACAGGAGCTCAGACACAAGCAGGTCAGAGTGAAGGTAAAATAGAGCTTAGAGCACATGTGCAGAAATGTTTATTGCCGCATTGTTGTAATACATATACATTCATGCTATGAACAGAGTTGGGAGAGATTTAGGTTTATTGATATGGTAAGTTTTGGGGTTAAAAAACCACATAGAACAATATGTCAGGTATGCTTCTGATTATTGAAAAGAAAAAAACCTAAAGTGCTTATATGCATAACAGTACAAGGTGAAAGATCGGGAAGGATTCGTACCAGTCACTAGGCCAGGGGCGACTGTGGGGTCAGAGATAACCCATTCAGGTGATACTTTACGTGCTATTTACTTTCCTCTCCCTCCCTCTTATGCAACTGTGTATTATTTTTATAATTTAAAAATATTTTTATTTCATTTATTTGTTTACTTTTTAAAACATTTTATATTAATTTTAATGTGCTGGATTTTGAAAAGATCAGCATGAAGAGCTGATAATCTCAAATTATACATGAAAGGGACAAGGAAATGAAATTTGTTAACAGTCTCTTACCAACATTCACAAGGCCATTAGCATACTGTAACTCATTCACTCATTCAAAAATATTTCTTGAGCATGTTATGTGCCAAACACTGTTAGAAGTGCTGGGGATAGAGCAATGAAAAGAAAAGAAACTTTGTACTCAGGTAGTTTAATTTTAACGGGAGGAGAAATATAAAATAAATGAATAAACAATTAGAATATACAAAATGTTAAGGAACATACTACTTTCCTCCAAAATTAGACTTTAAATAAGGGAAAAGGGGACTACAGTGCAGTTTTATCAGGAATCAAAACTCTCTTCTGGACTCTCAGCTCCAGCAGCTGCCTGGAGCCTTTAGCTTAACCTCTGTCACTTATACTGTTAATGTGAAGGTCAAATTAAAACAAGGCAACAATAATGCGCATCTATTGAATAGCTACCACCAGGCTGTGTCAAGCATTGTACTGATTTACTTCTTTAATCCTTAAAACGAATTTCTGAGGTAAGCATTTTCATTCCTACTTTCCAGACAAGCAAACTGAGTTCACAGAAGCAGCCAAACACCAGTTAGAGGCTGAAATGGGATCCAAAGCCCTTCCACACCACAGTGGTAGGGAACGCGATGAATCCCAAGCGAAGAGTAGGAAAAGAAGTGAGGCTGTAACTACAGTAAAAGAAAAGAGGGAGAACAGGCGGGTACGAAACTCAGAAACTGATGGGCTCCACCTCAAGTGTGTGGCAACGCCGCGGATCTAAAAATATTTTAAAAATAGAGGTAAACATAACTTTAGTTAAAGTGTAGTTTTTTTAAAGATAAAAAACCCTTTATAAAGATATTTGTGCAGTTAACAATGTCTTTTTAAAAAAAATTATTTATTGAATTTTTTTAAAGAGAGAGTGAAGGGCGGGTTGTGGGGGTGCGAGAGAAAGAGAGGGGGAGAGAGAGAGAGAAACATTGATTGGTTGCCTGCTGTACGTGCCCCAACCAGGGATTGAATCAGCAACCTGAGTATGTGCCCTGACTTGGAATTTAACCCACATCCTGTGGTTTATGGGACGACGCTCCAACCAACTGAACCACCCAGCCACAGCAACAATGTCTATTGAAGAAAAAAGCAGTGTATTTTAAAATCAAACTATTTCTTGTTACTGAGATGAACAATTTAATATCAGTGGGTTTTGGTATTTTCTCACTGTAAATTCTGAAAGTTGGAGTGAACCACTGGTTTTAAAAGAATGTCTAGCCCTGAATGGAATATAACTTGTAAGCTCAGTATTATTGTACAATATTATGATAAAAAGGGGTCACTGCCATGTGTCAGCAGTTTTCAGCCTTTTTCATCTCAATGCATACATAAGCTAATTACTAAAATTCTGTGGCACACTGCAAAATATACTTTTTTATATAAGGATTTCTGGTACCAAGAATTAACCAATCAGATGTAATCTTATTATGTGACTCTATTACATGACCTATATATTTATGGTTCAAGATAGGGCATTCACATTGGCCAGCTATTGCTGTGTTGGCTGTCGTCATTTTTTTTATTTGAGAATCTATGGGAAAAGAGGTCAGTGCCCCTGACTAAGTAGTCAGGTATTGCATGTTTTAAAATTTCTGGCGGCACACACATTGAAAATTCCCATTATATGTGAAGGGGATTGAGGGACCATAAGCTCAGAGCAGGAGGCACTGAGATGCCTCATCAAAACTGTTGGAGCTCTGTAGAACATTCTAAGTATAGTAGTTTCCCTTGTCCACAGTTATGCTTTCCATAGTTTGAGTTACTTGCGGTCAGCTATGGTCTGAAAATATTAAATAGAAAATTCCAGAAATAAACAATTCATAATTTTTAAATTGCTCACTGTTCTGAGTAGCATGATGAAATCTTGAGTCCCGTGTAGGATATGAGTCCTCCTTTTGTCCATCGTACCCACACTACATATGTTCCCTGCATGTTAGTCACTTAGTAGCCATCTTGGTTATTCATGCTGTTGTGGCATCACAGTGCTTGTGTTCAGGTAACCCTTATTTGGCATTATAATAGCCCCAAAGTCGTTCCTGTATCTTCTGTTATATTGTCATAAATAGTATATTGTTATAATTGTTCTCTTTTATCATTGTTTATTGTTCTTAATCTCTTGTGGCTAATTTACAAACTGTCATAGGTATGTATAGAAAGAAACATAAGATATATGATATATATATATATATATAGATAGATAGATAGATAGATATATGATATATATATATATGTAAAATGGTTGGCTACTGTCTGTGGTTTCAGGTATCTACTGGGCATCTTGGAATGTATTTCTCGTAGATGAGTGGGCGGGAACTACTGTAGTTACTAATATCCAGGGTTCCTCCCAGATATTAAAATGTTGTTTCTGTGATTGCCCATGTATGAAAATACATTAAAACTACACATTCCACTTGAAAACAAACACTAGGTGGTGCTCTAACTATTTGTATAAAGGGGCCACATGGTTGTACAATGTTATTTTCAGCAACAGAAGCAAGTGACTGAGTTTTAAAAAAAATGACCTAGCCTAAAATGAACTGATCATTTTTGAAAGAGACTCCTGATCATACTGTGGCGATACTTTTAGAGTTTTCCCACTGAATGGGTGCTATTTGTAGGGACTAATAGGTGGTATTTTGCTGATGATTGAATGGTCTGAGAATTTCTTATTGCTCAAGCCTCTTCTCAACCAGCTTTACTCACAGTGTTCGCGTTGTGCCAGGATGCAGCTGCCACAACTGCAACAAACTGGACTGGAGCAGAGGTGGCCTGAAACAGGGAAGCAAAAGCAGATTTTGGATATGATGGGATTTAATGGCTCTACCGGGTGAACTAACATTGTTTTGTTGTTGTTGCTTTGTTTTGTTCTTTTAAACCCCATTTTAAGCTGTATACTATTGTAGAATGGCAGTTGGAAGGATAATTGTATCAAATAACGTTTGCTATTCACTTATACAGGAATGGGATTTAAGGTTATACTAAAGTACCGCAAATTATTCTATCAAGTTTGCTTTCACTGAAACTTTATTTTCAGATAGGTAAAATTTTAAAAATATAAAAGGAGATATAGTGAAAATTCAGAAATTCTCTCACTGCTGACCTCTTAGCATGTACAACCCATGTTAATATTACAACTAAGAAAGTTAAATGTTTCTTAATGTCAACACATAACTATAGTTGACCTTTGAACAACATGGGTCCAACCAATTTCCTTTTCCAAAGGCATCAGATTAACACTGTTTGATAGGTACTGAATTCTTTTAAGGTGGCATTTATGCCTTGCTAAAGCTGTTACTCTTTTAAGTTTACATTAAAACGTGCAATATAAAAAATTGTATGTTATTAGTATGTGACAGTCAGTAGATGAGCATTCAGGAGATGAATGTCTAGATTAGTGCTATCCAGAAGAAATGCAGTGGAAGGCACATAGAATTTAAAATTTTCTATAAGCTGCATTAAAAAAAGTTTTTAAAAAGGTAAAATTAATTTTAACCATATATTGTATTAAATCCAGTATACCCAGTGTATCAATATGGAATCATTACTTAAAAGTTAACATTTTCATTCCTTTTTCATATTCATTCCTATTCATACTGCCTACTGGAAATCTGGTGTGTGATTTGAAACACTTAACACAAAAAACACATCACAGTTAAGGGTAGCCATGTTGCAGGTGCATAGTAGTCATATGTGGCCAGTGCCTGTTGCGTTGGATAGATTGCTCAACTCTAGATTAATGTCAGTCATTTATAGAGTCCCAAGATGAGTTACAAGCTACTTTAACTCAAGTGATTATAGGCTACTTTTTGATGTATGATCTGTAATGAATGAGTCCCTGACATCATCAGTTCATTAGATTTACTGCTGGTTATAATTTGTACAGAATAATCAACATAAAAATCTATTACTAAAAATTGATAAACGTAGCAGTCTCTTAGAATAGAATATGAAATAGTAATTCTGAGTTGTTACTTAAATTCCATAAAAGGGATGTTGGAATTGTAGTTTTCTTTCCCAAGGGTTTTTAGTCTTAATATGTTGTTCAATTAAAAAGATCAACAAAATGTTGAACATCATGAAAAGAAACAAAATGGACAATATTATCTTTTTTCAGATAGATCAGGTGCCTCTGTTACTGGAAAACTATTTACAGTTGAGTAGTTGTCCAAAAATATGTATATGTAAGTGGTGAGGATACAAGCACTAAAAATCATCAGAGACCAGGATGTATGCTATTTGACAGTCAAAAAAAAGTAGGAAGGCTATAATTAAAATCTGTAAAATCATGTTGATAAAATCAGTAGACTGCTAAATAGCTTTATTTTGTAAATTTTGAAATATACACAGAAGTAGAGATAGTGTACATCTGTTGCCCCTCACATACACTTTAAAAAAATTTGCTGAAGAATTTAAATCAAATCCTGAACATGTTATTTCACTCAGATATTTCAGTATGCATGTCAAAATGACAGTGTGAGATCAGTGATTTAGTGGGAGAGAGACAGTACATGGGAATGAATACTTACATGTTTTTTGTAACGTAACCCCCATGTTACTATTACAGCTAAGAAAGTTAAATGATTATTAATGCCAGCACATAACTATAGTTGACCCCTGAACAATGTGGGTCCACTACATTATATGTGGATTTTTAAAAAATCTGCAGTTGGCCCTTTGTATCCCCTGGTTTTGTATGTGCGGATTCAACCAACTGCAACTTGAAAACAGTATTTTTGGTCTGCAGTTAGGAATCCTTGGATGCCAAGGACGGACTGACTGTGTGCATCGTTCTGTACCATTTTATATAAGGGACTTGAACACCTGCAAACTTTGTTATCTTCAGGGTGTCCTGGAACTAATCCCCCACAGATAACCAGGGGACCACTGAAGTTTTGGGGGACTCAAAAGTTACTTGCTGATTTTTGACTTCTGCATTGAGGGAGCCATACCACTAACCCTTGCCTTGTTCAGAGGTCAACTGTAGTCTCTGAATTTTTTAAATTTTCTCATAATTACCTTATAATCGATAGCTTGTTCAAATCAGGTGTATAACAAGGTTCAGATTTTTCATTTGCTTATGTGTCTTGTCTTTTTTCAGTAGCTGTCACCTCTACGTTTTCAAAGTCAAAACTGTGTATATTAATTGTATGTTGCTATGTAATAATTCACTTCAAAACATAGATGTTAAAAACATTTATTATCTCATGTAGTTTCAGAGTCAGGGATCTGGGAGTAGCTTAGCTGACTGGTGTCTCATGAGGCTGCAGTCACCTGAAGCTTAACCTAAGCTGGAGAATTCCAAGGTGACTCCCTCCGATGGTTGTTGGCAGGTGGCTTCAGTTCCTCACTGCATGGGCCTCTCTGATAAACTGCTTAGGTAACCTCATGACATGGCAGCTTCCACCAGAGTGAAGTGTCAAGAGAGTAAGGTAGAAGATGGCTGTCTTTTATGTCCTGTCCTCAAAAATGTCATTGTCATTTTTGTAATATTCCATTGTTGCTAATATTCCATTGGTGCACAGGTCAGCCCTATTGAGTATGAGAGGAGACTGTACAAGGCAATGAATACTTCAGTGTTTTTTGCTTATTCTTTGCTCATTGGTGTATTGTGGAGTTAATCTTTCTAATAAGAATGTAAAGGAGATCAACCCATTGCTGTTACGTGTGCTGAAGTCATTGGGGGTCATTGTGGAGGTTGGCTCCCACTATGTGTGACAAAGTACAGCCCCAGAAGTCTCTTCACACTTTTTGCTTTATGCCATTCTCTTTCTTCCCTTAGATAACATAGTTTTTACTATTTCTACTTTATTCTACCATTAATTCTTTCTGAAAATATAATACATAAAACATAGCTTATTTATATATTTTTGCTCAAAACATAGCTTACTGTAAACTATGTCTGTACCTTGCTTTTTCACTTAATATATCCTATAGCTCTCTCCTTAGAAGTATGTGGAGTCATTCCTCCTTTTTACAACTAAACACAGACTTCTTAGTTACATTTCAGAATACTGTGATGAGAATCCCATTTTGGATTTGAATGAAGTGTTTAAAATAATTAAAAGGAATACTTGCAGATATAGGAATAAACCTTGAAACTTAACCCCAGGGTTGGCATTTTTATAACAGGTTTACAGCAGATTAGGAAGAAAATAGTATGTGTTTGCTTTAAGAATAGTTGCACCCTCTCAGTTACAATTTTTTTTTGAAAAATATTTTATTTTTAGAGAAAGGGGAAGAGAGGGAGAAAGAGAGGGAGAGAAACATTGATGTGAGAGAGAACCATCCATTTGGTTGCCTCTCATACATGCCCGGACCAGGGACAGAACCTGCAGCCCAGGCATGTACCCTGCCTGACTGGGAATCTAACCAGTGACCTTTCTCTTTGTGGGATGATGCTCAACCAACTGAGCCACACCAGTCAGGGGCCTTTCAGTTTTTATTGAGGAAAGCAGTTACACTGTTTTGATTAGGAATGCCTTAGAATTATTGATGGCAACAGTCTACAATATAGAGCCTTAATTTCAGCCTTTTTGATGATACGTAAGTTAATATTTATATTAAATGCCACAATGTGTACAAAACACTTTTTATACTAAAGCTCTATGCCTGGGTTCCAATGATAGTTCTTAATTAGCTGTGATGCATTGACCTTGGGTAAGTTGCTTAATCTTTCTATATTTGAAATAGGAGTTGCTGATGAAGCTAGTTTTCTGTTCATGTATTGCCTGTGATTCTGCTCATTTTTGTATTGTGGAGTTAATTGTTCTAATTTCTAAGAATTAAAACCCATTATCAGCCTATACATATTTTTCCCCCTTGATTATATTTCTGTTCCAGATTCTGGTTACTTCTGTTTTAAAATTTAGTTGCGAAATAGAATCCAGGATTAATGTGGTGTCTTCTAAGGTGGTTAACTTGTGTAGTACTTTTTGTGCTATCTCTAAGTCTTAAACTATTAAGAAAGCATTTAAGAAACTTTTGCCAGTTTTTTGTTTTGTATTTGGGAAGAGGATTAATAGCTTAAAAAGAGGTGAGCAAATTTTATTTCTGTCATAAAAAGCATGCAACTGCTTGCTAGGAAATAAACTGGCTATAAATACAGGCGTGTCCCAGTCAGTGCCGTGGTGCATGGGGTGGGGCAGCCCGTTCGACAGAGTGGACTCACACCTTGAAACCAGCCTGTGAGTGTCAGCAGAGTGCAGTGCTGTGCCAGTTGGAGTGGCACTGGATAGTGCGTTGACTTTTTTTCAGTAGTTGTCTCTTTTGTCAAAAGTATGCTATTTACCCATAATCTTTTGATTAACAGTAGGTAGTTGAATATTTTTGAAAGAATTAGTGTATAATTTTAAAAGTTTAAATACTAGCTAGATATTAAAATGCAAGTTTTATTGCTACTCTAAGCATTGGATCTGGTTAAATCCACCATTAGAACAACTGTAAAGTATTAAAGATGGTAAAGACATGAAGCGAGAAATCCTTAGTTGTTTGGAAATCACGGGTAATAATAGTGTCTGAAGGATGTTTCTATAGGAACTGTGGTCTAGTGACCCTAAATAGTATTCTCTTTCCTAAGTACACATCCCCAGTGTTAAACAGGTCCACCATTACTAAAAAGTGCAGTGAGGAACTGTTCAGATTTTATCAGATTCCACACGATTGCTAGGATCTTCAGATGATGCAAGCTGTTGTCAAATGTCAAAGGTGTGTTGGAGGTCTGGAATGAAAGATACTATGTAATTCGTTGCTACCAGAGACCATTCATATGTGACAGAAAAAAAGGTTCAAACCTTTAGATGACAAACACAGTGTTTTGGGAGAAAGATTTGGGAGCTGTTATTTTTATTCATTGATTTTTGACTCATTTGAGTTTTACCGAACATTAGCAGTACACATCTTTTGGCAGTTGGGTTTGAAAACACTTGTTAAATTGTTCATTCTTCTCTACTTCGTTGATATTAAAAAGAAAAATAAACATTATTTTGTCTTTGTTACACAGTATGTATCATGAGTTTGGCAGGCAGAGAATTAATTGTGCTGTTCTGTAAAAGTATTTCATTAAAGCTGCCTCTTATCTTTTTTAGGTTCGGTGTACCAACAGTACCCTCAGCAGGCTGGGTATGGTGCCCAGCAGCCGCAGGCACCACCTCAGCCGCCACAGCAGTATGGTATTCAGTATGCAGGTGAGCAGGTGTCTGCAGGGAGTCGGCGCGTGGTTTGGAGCTGTTGCTATACTCATTTTAACCTTTAGTCCTGTCCTCTTAATTCTGTGATTTGTAATACATTGTCATAGGAGGTAGTAAGTATTTACTGATTTGGGAAATAACATAGGTTTTATTTATTTTTAAAAATATTTTACAGTAAATCAACATTTCAGTTTTCCAGTGGGCAAGAAAAACTTACAATCATAGTAGATGATTCTGTAATAGCTCGTAGTATAAAAAAATGTTTAATACAAAGCTATCTCCTACTGATGTGATCAGCTTGCCTCTTAAGGGACGTAGAATTGCAGAAATGCAAAAATTTCCCCTCTGTTATATGTAACTCAATCTCAGGATCCTCTTAGTGCTTATAAAAATATTAATAGTTCCCTCATACATGGAAAGGTAATCTTGATACAGGCAAAAGCATGGTCAAAAGTAGGTGTATAGTTGTTTGTATGGAAAAAGACATATAGGTTATTATGATTATTTCAGTAGCTTTATTAACTCTGTGTTTCTTGTAACTGTTAAACCTACTTTTTACCCACCTCTGCAAATCAAGAACCAAATTAATCTACATAGGTTTTTAAAACTCCCCAAAGTATGTAGGAATACCAAAAACAGCCCCCTTTCCCCCCTCATAAAAAGAAAAGAATTATGTAAAACCTAATTCAGGCAATTAAGAACATTAAATATAGTTGTTAATATAGGCATCTTGGATATTTTGTTTTATCATTTGATCATTGAAGATTATCCATACTTAAATATGATAAATCTATTTTAGCTTTGAACATAGTGATTATAATCAGGTAATTTTTACATTTGCTAGAGTTTGTGTTCAGGTTTTGTTTTACAGTGAAAGATTTATGTATGAAATTTCAACTATAATTAGTTCATCTGAATCTTGCCTAAATTCTATTTTATGAAGTTTTCTAGTATAAAGTAGAGCAGGAGTCAGCCAACTGTAACCCACAGGTCAAATCTGGCTTATTGCCTATTATTGTGAATAAAGTTTATTGGAACACATCTGTGCCCATTCATTTTTGTACCATCTATTGGTGCTTTGGCACTATGGTGGCCTACAAATGTACAATGTACAATGGAATGTAAATATACAATGGAGTTGTGTAGTTTCAACAGAGACTGTGTGGCCCACAAAATCTAGAATATTTACCATCTAGCCCTTTACAGAAAAAAAAGTTGTCTGTTCCTGAACTAGACCATAAAATTCTATCATTAATTGCAGTTTGACATCTTTTAACCCACACAGCAATTTTTATTTGGATTGTATTTGCTGTGGAGTGATTTAACCTGTAGCTGCTAATTTTTAAGTATGTAAAAAGGTGGAATGAATTTAAACTTGGATTATGATATTAGAGGGAAGGTTATTTTTAGGATGCAGTCCTTAAAGAAAAATCAGAGTGTTGCAAATTGTGTAATTTGTAGAAATAATAGATATCGGAGCTGAAGGGACCTCGTAATCATCCAATCCAAGTGATTTCAGCCTTCACTGTGCCTCAGAAGCACCCGGACAGCTTTTTTTGAAAGTTACAGGTGCCTGGGCCCTACTCCCAGAGATTTTGTTTTCTTTAATCTGGGCGTGACTCAGGCCTTGATATTTTAAAAGCATTGCAGATCATTCTAGAGTGCAGCCAGGGTTGCGGACCACTGATTTTTTCCCATCCGCTAATTTCATAAATGAAGCCTCTAAGGTTGAAAGAGGTTGTGATGTGTTGAAGGACATGAAGCCCTTCAGTGTGGTTGCTAGATCGCCCAGGACACTTGACTTTCCAGTTAATCACTTCCCTATATCATTCTGTATTCTCAAACTTAGACCAGGGGTTGGCAGACTTTCCTGCCAAAAAAGGCTAGATAGTAAATATTGTAGCCATTGTGGATCATGTCACCCCTTGTCCTGTAGTATTTATTTATTCAAAAAACCCCACAGAATTTCCATTTATTGCAATTTCTGGTGTTCTTCACCCAAGTTACTCATTTTTTAAGGAAGGGGTATTGGTTTGAGGGAGATTAGACATATAACGTAGAAACATTGTCACGCTGTGGTCAGAGACTTACATTAGATTGCTAATGAAATGGCATTTTAGGCCCTTAGAAGTTAGTCCCTCTCTTAAGGAATAATTAAGGATCAGGTTGTTTCCAGACTCAGTTAAAAAGCCAGTTTAGATTTCAGTTGCCGGGATGAAAAGGCAGTCTTTTTTTTTTTCTTCTGTCTTAAGTTGAATTGACATTTCCAGTGTAAAAGCTGAGTCCACCTCTTTCTCCAAAATCTTATATTAAAAAAATTAAGTTAAATATTTTATATAGAAGGTAGGAGAAATTGTATGACACTCAAGATTTGATCATGAATTGACTTTAGTTCAGTATTTAGATACTGTCATAAGTAAAATGCATTAGACATTTGATTTAGTTATCGAAAATTAAGCTTGCTCTTACTCTTAATGACTTTGGTCAGGGTCTCAACTCTGAGTAAAATTTAGTTTTTTTTGAAATTGTCTTTGTATTTCTGATCCCACTAGTCTATTAACTTGAATTTGATTGGGAGATATGGGAATAGTCAACTCAGTGCTCTGCTTGGAGACTCTTAAGTGGTGGTGGTAACGTTGGACCATTTTGACAGTGTTGGTTTGCCAGTTTCCCTCTGACCTTTTCCAGTTTTATTCATGGACTGTGTCAAAAAGATTTCTTTCATAGTAAATTTTGAACCCAGGTTCAAGGTGAGTTCAGAATATACTCAAATTTGTTCAATCCTTTTCTTTTATGCAGGGTTGTACATATTTTAATAATTTTCTTATGTATCTGGTGTTTAATGCTGACAGGATCCCAGTCAATGGAGAGGTTTCATTGCAAGTAGCTGCAGGTGTGTTTCTTGGTAGAGATACAAAAGTTTTTAGTGAAGCAGACTTTTTCTTTTAAAAAATTTACATCCTTAGTAAATAATGAATATAGATGTTGATTTTGTGGGGCAATATGGTATGCTTTTTGTGTGTTATGTTGTTACTGCTAACTCATAACTTTGAGTTGTAAAGGCAAAACAGATACCAAATCAAAAAAAAAGTGAAAGATTTTTTAAGGGTTGCGACGATGGGTACTTAATGTTTATTCTTAAATGGCTTAGTTTTTGTGGAGTGACTAAAGCATCTCAATAGCACCATTTTTCATTTTAAAATATTCGTTTTCTACAGTGTGTTTTTATTTGGTATTGTTGTTAAATAGGTCTTCCCTCAAAACAAGGCTAATGACTAGTTTTTTCATTACTTCTGACCTTTATCATTTGAGCAGCTCCTCTACAGAAATTGTGCTGGAACAGGAATTTGCTCTCAGGGATTATATAATCTAGAGGCAGTTGTAATGAAGAAATGTATGTACAGTGGTTTCAATTTAAGATGAGCAGGTTTAAAAATTTTACTTTTTGATACCACTTGGTCTGGAAATATAGATAGAATTTACTATTCTACGTGTTATGTAAATGCTTAGGATTAAGTAAGTTTGTTAAATTTCTCATCATTTTTGATCCATAACAGTAAAGACTAATTCTCTGGAAAATTTTTACCAACAGAAAAATAAGATATATACATTGTTTATTTTGCCTTTTCAGCAGGCTATACTCAGCAGACTGGATCCCAACAACCTCAGCAGTTCCAGGGATATGGCCAGCAACCAACTTCCCAGGCACCAGCTTCTTCCTTCTCTGGTCAGCCTCAACAACTGCCTGCTCAACCGCCACAGCAGTACCAGGCGAGCAGTTACCCTCCACATACATATGCTACCCAAACTTCTCAGCCTACTAATTATACTGTGGCCCCTGCTTCACAACCTGGAATGGCTCCAAGCCAGCCTGGGTCCTATCAGCCAAGACCAGGTTTTAGTCAACCTCCCGGGAGTACCATGACCCCTCCTCCAAGTGGGCCTAACCCTTATGCACGTAATCGTCCACCCTTTAGTCAGAGCTATACCCAACCTGGACCTGGGTATCGATAAAGAGGCTCAGCTACACTGATGAATGTAGCTGCTAGCTATTTGCCTCCCAAAAGACTACAGTACTACTATTTTAATTTGTATTGAAGTTCAGAAATTTAAAAAGCAGAGCATTTTTTTATGATATCATTGTTGCTGTTAATTGAAAGTATAATTTGCTAGGACACAAAAAAAGACCAAAATGAAAGGTTTTTCATTCCCTGCTTAAAAGTGTAGCAGCTTCCTAGTAATTTTGGAACACTACTCTTAATGTATGTGTAAAGTGATTGATTTTCTAGCTTGCCTTGTCCAGAGGTTATTAAAATGCTAGGTTGAAGTTGGCTTTTTACTATTAACATGATGTACTAAAAGTAGATCTCTTTGAGAAGACAACTAGATATTATGTATAAAATGAAACTGATAGGTTAATAAAGATGATTGAATCCATTTAGTGGTCTTGTAATTTAACTTAATTACTAACATTATATGTACATGAGGAAAAAAGCAAGAAACAAATCCTTATTGATATTTTGTCAAAATGAAGTGTAGATGGTTCAGAGAAACACAGTACTGTTTGATTTTTGTCCTGACTGGAAAGAAATGCATTTAAAACAGTCATCGGCATAAAACAATGAACTTTAAAATAGGTGTCACAAGGAGATACATATTATATATGTGTAGTGTATACACACACAACTAGTAGTTTTGGAAGATACAAGTTGGTTTTGGTAGATCCTGAATAACTGATTTTTTTCCTTATAGAGGTAAACCATTCAGAAATAAAGGACTCAGCCTTAAAAAAAACTACATTTCTTTATTGCAGAGTTTCTACTTGTTTGAAACTTAACAAATTGAAGCATGTTGAAAGGAGTAAGCACAGGGTCCTCTCAGAATGAGGGCAGCAATGCAGCCTTCCCACCTCCCTCCCCAAATGAAGAAATACCCTTTTGAGTAAAGGTGAATGATTTTCTGTACAGGTGGAGTTAGAATATAAAGACATCCTTTGATATAATCATTCCTAGAAGTCTTACGTGTCAAAATGTAGTAAATATCCCATAAAATGGTAGCAATCTCATCATGTGTTATCTTTTTGACACATTCAGTTTCTGCTTACAGCTTGTTTAGAATTATATTAAAAACAATATGAAGACAGTTGCTTGAAGGCTTAGTTTGACAGTATATTCAGACACTGTAATAATTATGAGTAGAGTAGCAAAAAATTATTGTTGAAACAATACATCATTCTCAATCCTATTTTTAGCTGAAATGAAATTTACTCATTCAACTACAACCTTTTTAATAATGTGCAGATATTTAAGGAATTGTATATTCACATCAATATTTAAATCAGAAAAGTTATTCAACTGTTGCTAAAAAATTGAAGTTTAAATAAATGTGTGAATATTGGGTCCTTTTCCCATTAGGTATATACTGAAGATAATTTGATCTAATAAGTTAAACCAAGTAGAGATTTATGGAATTAGTTCACCAATACGAAGAATACACATTAGTAAAAGTAAATTTTAAAAAAATGTATATTAGTTTTTGATGTTAATTTTGTTATAAAAGTATTTCAAAACATTACAACAGTGTGATAAATAATATACAAATGATCTCTTAAAATACCATGAATAGGGAGCCAGCTTCCCCAAAAAATGTTAATATCTTGCCTTCTAAAAATGACTTTGTAAAACTTGATAAATATTCAACAATATTCCTAATAAACATCTAATATTGCTATCAATTAGATTTTAAACTTTTATACATAGTAAACAGAACAGATTTAAGTGAATGTACCAAATAGCGTGGCGTTTGCAGTTGTATTTTGCCATGACGACACAGAAGGCACTTGTGACCATGATCGCAGCATCTACCATTTCCCAGGAATTGTGGTCCCACATTCGTACCACTGGACGTAGTTGATATGGGTGTGACCGCCGATTTCTCCAAATTGGACAGGTTCCTGGCGAACTGCTCTGAAATAGCCTAAGAGGGAAAATTATTGTAACTGCTGTTACATTTTTGTCCTCATTGCTCATAGACCAAATGGCTGAAGGTTACAGTAGGTGAAGCGAAGTATTTTAGGAAATGTGTAGAAGCAGAGGCCCTGGTATCTTTCCTGATGTAGTAATGGGAGGCTAGACATCAGGGGCACCTGAAACTCCTCAACAAGTTAGGATGGGACGGTTGGCAGTGTTTGGGAAACAAAGTCAGAAAGGGGCAGAGGTCAGGGCTTTTGTGGGTTTGTTTTGAGTGTCATTGGCCACATTCAGCATTCTCTGTGTCATGTGAAAGTGTACTTTCTGCACTAATATTGCTGACTCAGGGTGGTCTGTGAAGAACTGACCTGAGTGAAGCTGCTATGTTTACTATAATGTTAAGAAACAAAAGAAGGGTAGTTCTAAACTTGCTAAATTTCTAAGAATTAAACTTAGGTGAAATCTTCAAGAAGCCTGTACTAAAAGATTAAAAATTTCTCTGTAAAGTATTATAGACGTACACACCATTTAGAGTATGTTTTATATCCAGTTCCTGTGAGACAGCGGTTTCACCTTCCTGTTTGTACGTGGTTCATTAGTTCTGCTAAGGCATCTTTTACTGTGGTGGGTGTTTTTAAGTGCCAGTGAGCAATGCGTTTCTGAAAAGACTAATCAAGTAATTTAAAATATTTGATTATCCTCTTGGTGATTCCTGAATAATATGGACATTTAATTTACCCTCTCCTGCCCTGCCTGGACAAGAATTAAATTAATTTTCACCTTTTTAATCTTCATTAAGCTGCTTAATGCTAATGTGTCTTCAGCATTATAGTGGTTATTCATTTCTCAACAGAATTGCTCTATTTTAATTGAATTTATATAATTAAGGCAAATAATACCATTTTTCCATTTGTGGTAATCTAAAATTTTTTAAGGGAATAAAAAATGCCACATGGATGATTTAAGTTTAGAAAACACTTTTTAAATTGAAGTAGAATGCACTCATACATGTCTGTGTGTAACTTTCGTTGGCCCTAAGGAACAGAGCCTTAAGGTCTGGGAGGAAAGTTTTAAGTCTTAGAAAGTCTTCGTACCAAGGGCTGATGCAAGTTTTTCTTTCCAGTCAGATAATTAACAGTACTATAGAATTATTTTTAAAGTGCTTACTTTTCTCAGCTTGAATTCTTTTTTGGGTTAATTTGTAAAACTCTTGCTTGTGAGGAGGCTTAGAAAACATACCTTCTTTTATGGGTAACTGATCAGAAGACAGTTGCTGTCCTGTGCGCCCGTCTAAAAACGAGTCCACAAATTGGCAGTGGTCTTCTCCATGGCCTCTCTGATCACCTATGTTATAATATTGTCCTAAAGAACCAAAATGTAAAAGGATCAAAAAATGTTACTTTCTTTGACATAGGGTAATTTTGAAATAATCAGATAATTTCAAATAATCTTTCTTGTGTTGGGACTCATCCCCCACTTTCACCCTACTTCAAGCCCTACTCCCAGCTGATACCCCTGTTTTCAATTTTGCCTCTCTTCTTCTACCCTCCTCCCATCTCCTGCATCTTTTAAAGATGCTGCTCAGGCCCTCACTGGTGTGGCTTAGTGGGTTGGGTATTGTCCTGAAAACCGAAAGGTCATCAGTGTGATTCCCAGTCAGGGCACATGCCTGGGTTGCAGGCTGGGTACCTTGTTGGGATGTGCAAGAGGCAAGGGATCGATGTTTCCCTTTCTCTCCTCCCTCTGTTCCCCTCCTTCTAAAAATAAATAAAATCCTTTTAGAAAATGCTACTCAGATAATGTCACGCCCCTCCTCAAATCTTTCCAGCAGTCTCCTGTTGCACTCAATAAAGCCCAAAGTCTTACCTAGCTTCAAAGCTCCACATGATTTCACACTTGCCTGCCTTGTTTTCCTCTTACTAAGCCTCAGCCACACTAGTGGAACTAGTTAGGCATGTTCTCCCACAGGCCTTTGCATTTCTCTTCCCTCTGCCTCTAGCCTTATCTCTAGATCTTGCTTGGTTGGTTGGTGCCATCTCATAGTTTTCTTCTTAGCACAAGTCATACCTTTTCCTAACCACTCTGACTAAAGGAGCTTCCATTCAGCTGTTTTCTCCCACCCTTTTTTTCCCCAAAGCACTATGTGAAATTCTTATTTATATAGTTGTCTGTCTCTTCCACCTAGATTGTAAGCTATAAGAAGGCTTGTTTGTGGTCTTGTCTGCTGCTTTTCTCCCAGTATCTAGAGCAGTGTCTGAATAAAGCAGATAGTGTTTGCTGAATGGCTGAACAGATGTCTACCTTTTTATGTTGGGGCCAGACTTATTTAATATTTTTATTGTATGAGTATAGAAGAGAAAATAATAACCCACTGAGTCTAGAGCAAGGGATTATAACCCTTCCAGCCAGGGGTTGTAATCTTGACCTTGTCTCCAGCAGACTTAAAATTTTAATTGTCATATTCCTTCCATGATTACTGTCCAATACAGCCATTTTATTATCAGTAGGGGTTGTATCCTTGGTTGGCTGTGATGAAATTGGGCTTAAATGTGGCTAGTGTCTTCACAGTCAAGTTTGCCGTGATGGCCCTGTTCAAACTGCATTTTCATTATTTCCCTTCTAATAGCATGTGTCAAATCATTGTTTTCTAGGCTAAGTATTTCAATAACATCTTGCCCCCAAAGAAAATCTGTATTTACATCATACCTTAGTTTCTGTCCAAAGAGAAGGCCAAGTTACAGAATGCTGCAAGGCATTCGTTCCCTGAAGGACAGCACTCAGAACAGCTGGTAGGCTTGCTTACCTGTGAGGGAGTCGCTCAGGTAAATCTTGTATCTGAGAGAGTTGCACAGCTGCACCCCTACAAACTTTTTATACCACGTCCTTTTGACATACTGTTTGCCCTTACATTCTGAGTAAGAGTCTGAATTAAAGGGCCTTTCTGTCCAGATGGCATCTCTTCCTCCTGCATAAGAAAAATACATGGCTAGAATTTAGTATCTGTCTTTGAGTACTGAAGAGCTATCATAAAAGCTTATAAAACAACAACATAAAAACAGTTTGAGGGTTCACTGCCAACTTCTGATACCAATGCTAAATATTGGAGCCAAAAGTATTATAGGAGTTTAAAAATACATAAACCCCCCAATTACGTTCCTGTCAACAGTGACCTAAATCTGAGAGGAGTATTTTTAGTATAGAGTAGCATTTGCGGTGCTAGGTGTAGACAACATCCTGATTTAGGTTTTGTTTTGCAGTATATACAGTTTAAACAGCTACTTTAATGTGGCTTGTTATAAAAAGTAGAAATGAGGGTATCATATCTTGACAGTTATTAAATAGAAAATTGGATGCATGAAGGAAAGCGAGTTTCAGAATATCCAGATCGTTCCCAAAACATCATAGGCTGTCAATGAAACGATGCTTTGGATAAGCACTCACACCTGATTGATAGTCCAATAAGATGAAATGGACTAAAGTGAAATTATGACTAAACTTCTGCCATGTCTGTGTAGTTGAGTCAGTTTAGAAAAGCATGTAGTTGTGTTCACGTTGACACAGGCACTTACCAGAAACCGGCTCGCTCACTCTTGGATCCGCTGAGGAGAAAGAGCAAACAGTCAGCTGTTGCTGGGTAGCCAGGTCTCAGTGTTCCAGTGGCACAGTGAAGAGGGCGGGCTGCTAAGAAATTTTACTTGCAAAGTGGTACACCTCTTCAGAAAGGGAATTTGAAAGTGTTTTTTGTTTTGGGAATTTCTCTCGATTGGAAAAATCTGCCAGATACTCAGCTGTATCTTTTACTTGTGATTTGAGTAGTTGGACGTCTTGACAGCTGTTCTGGCTTTCACTTCCATTTTAAAAGCTTCCTCTTAGTTTCATACAAGAAACTACTGACGATAAAATCACCAACATGCCATGAACTGCAGTTGTAAAAATTATACAAATGATGCTGTGAGCACAGGTGTATTTTGTTAGGGGATTGAAGCTTAGAAGGTCAAATAAAAGTTCACAGCCACTTATAAAAAACAAACTATCAAATGAATTCCCTTTCCACATGTAGTATGGTTCAGCATATCTTAAATTTTGATGCTGGCATACAGAGGAGCATTCATTCACTAGATTTTTGAGTATAGATTGATTAAACATTTCTTTTAAACCAATACACCTCTTTTTTTCTGACATCAAAATAAATGAGGAAACACTGAAGTGGTCTTTCCTTCTGGGCACCTTCATCAATTGGCTTTTATCCATAGATAGTATTTTGAATTCAAGAACTACAAACAGTGTTTGGCGGGATTTCAAACAAGTTCCTTAGTGCAAAATAGTGTGGCCCTTTATGTCTGTGTTGGACATGGACATCAACCGTTGCTGATGTGATTACCTGATTCAGTACTGAATGCCACTGTGTTGCTGGCCGGGCCTTCTCCAAGTGGGTTTTTAGGTTTCACCTGGAATTCATAGCTGTGTAGGTAGGAAATTAAAATAAAATTGTAATATGTTCTTTAAGAGCAGGAAACAACATTCCCTTACCATACTAATATCCTTCCTGAGTCTGTTCTGAGATCATGGTGATAGTCAGTGCACATATATTCTAGAAGCACAAGGAACGAAAAAACTATTCTTATTTTCTGAATAGCTTGAATTATGTTTTGTATAAGAAGAGGGGTTAAATTAATAAAAAATATAGTTGTCTTTAAAAAATTCCAAATTAATAGAAATAACTGAACAAGTTGGTAATAGATAATACAGGAAAGAGGTATGGTGGATCTGGGCTAATTCTGGTAACGAGGAGCCTCAGTTTTCTTCAGATGTTTCGGCTACTTCTGGTGGGAAGAAGTAGAGAGATTCCTTTTTGTGTCGTGTTATCCCAGCCCTCAGAGCCTTAGACTTAGGCACTGTTCCTCCTTGTGGGGTTTGCACTGCCTACCTATGTCAGAGTTGCACACCAAAGCAGCAGTCTGGAAAGTTTGTTTTAAATGCAGATTTTTTGCCCCACCCTACCTACTGGGTGGTTTGAGGGGATCTGGGTAAGAATTCATAACAAGTTCCTGAGGCGAATCCTGCCTCCACTGACATTTGAAAACTATTAGACTAAAGCTATGGGAGCAGATGTACATGAAAATATTTTTCTGCAAGGACTTCTTGGTTGTATCCCCGGAACTCGGGGTTTCTGTGGATCACAGGAAGCCACAGCATCTCCAGAGAGGGGGGTAGTAGGGTCACCTTCTGAAGAACGGGCATGAAGACAGACTTTTCTTCCCTCTACAAACCATGATTGATATGGGCCAAGCTCTTAGCATTAAAAAACAAAACAAACCCAGATCTCTTGGAGTTATGTTTGCTTCTATCTTTAAGAATTATTCATTAAATTGCTGTGCAGTATTTGATGAATTTCACTCATAGAGTACTTAAGCAGAGCAAGTCCTTTTGAGAGAAGAGTAAAGTTATTTTCCATTTGCCTAAAACTGAGTTCCTGTCAATAGCACACTTAGCAGGTAAGTATTTTGGATGTAAAGTCAACTTGAGTCAGCTAATAGTACATGAGTCTCAGGTTTCCACAAGGCTTTTTGGGAGATAATTCCAATTTTTGAGAAGTTGGTGATTGAAGAAGACTGTAGAACACACAAGAGAAAGGTACTTTGTAAAAAAAGTGAAAAGCAGAAGGATGACAGCTCTCAGCTGGTATAGAGGATACCAAGTGAGCAATAACAGAACTCTGAGGCTCAAGGACTCAGATTTTTGACACCGGGGCATTGTATTAACACTGCTGGAATTTAGAACGCAGACTCCCGCATTACAACACTGGCAACCACGTTAGGGGTGCTTACTATGTACTAGACATGTTAATCATTCGACATATACAAAGTAATACACCAACCCCAGAGACCAGCGTTATTCTATTTTTTCAGTTAAGAACGATGAAACTCTTAACCATTGTACTGTCTGCTTTTACAAACTGAAATGAGGATTAAAGCTTACAGGATTTTTTAGTGAGAGACTGCACATCAAAGCATTTTGCAAACCAGCCAATGCGTACAAGGTGCCATTATCATTTGCAATAAGAGAATGCCGATATAAAACTACCCATGTCACTCATTTAAATGAATTGCACATACATAGGGTGTTTTGGCATGGAGTAGTTTCTAGAGATGAAATTCTTGCTGAGAAGCCTGATGACCTTAAAAACAAACCAGTATGATGAACTGATAATGGAAAAAAGAAATCACAGGCGTCTGGACTTTGATTCAAGTGGGCAATGCATTCCACATTCCAGGCCATTGCCAAAAGGCCTGCGCTTTGGCCAAGTCTGGTTGCTGGAATCATGCCTTTATTTTGCAGCTATTTACACTTCAGCTCTATTTGCAATGTAGCCACAAATATTCCTAAGGAACTTTGCTTTTTGCCAACATGTGATACTTGACAAGTTTTGAAGAAATCATTTTAAACTAAATTTAATTAACAGCATGAGAACTAAAAGGCACATAAATTTGGCTGATTAAACTTTGTAAAGAGAAAATATTTGAAGTGGCAAAGTTTTTCCTAAAGAGCACTTTCTGTCACAAGATTTATGACACTATAGGTCAGTATTGATTATACACAGGAAATAAACATGGGGTGCTATTTAAAAAATTTATAAAGGACGGGCAAGTATTTAAGTATAGAATAAATAAAACTTTGAAGAAGGTTTGGCAGATCAAGTTAAGGAACTTGTACAAATACAAGAAAAAACGTCAAAGAGATGAAAGATGAGAAAACAAGGAAAATTGATTCTTCCGGGGAATATGATACCTAAGTAGTAGGTTCTAGAAGAGATAGGAAGGAAAAAAGGAGGGTAGAAAATTGTCCTAGAAATTATGTAAATCCTCAGAAATGAAAGAAATGGGTTTCCAGATTAAAAAGACCTAATATATGCCCAGAGAAATAAAAAAGGAAAAAAATTACCCAAAACACATTGCAAAATTTCAGAATAGAGGGATAAAGATCTTAAAAGTTTCTGAGAAGAAAATAGGTCCCATTCAAAGGACCCAGAATCAAAATAATATTTGATTTCCTAGCAGCATTGGAGTTAGAGAACAATGGGACAATGTCTCCAAAAGTCTTCATTTTATCCTGAACTCCATGTAAAGACTCAAAAAATATCTTCCCTAAGTTTTTCTCAAGATATTTCTCAAGAAATGCCAGAAAGTGAGGGAGTAAACAAAGACGGGAAACAGGATCTACGAATTAGGTTATTCAATGCAGGCAAAAGATGATGGTGAAGAATTCCGGAAGGTGTTGCTGTAAAACATAGATGACTTGAGCATTTGACCTTTCTGAGAAATAGTCAATCTAGAAATATGGATTTAATTGACAAAAGAATGGCTGAAATAATTTAAAATGGCAGAGCTGACTAAGATGGTGACATAGAATGCTCTCGAGCTCCCCTCCTCCTACAGACACATTGAATGTATTGCTGCACACAGAGCCATTCTGAATGAGAGTGATCCAGAAGGTAGCCGAGCAGCTCCTCCCCAGGGGCAAATGAGAGAACACCCACATTGAAATGCTAGGGAAGGCTGAGACACACTCGACATAACCCCCAGCACAGTGCCATACAATCAGGAGCAAACCCCCAACTACCAGCTTTTCCTTGAGGAGCAAAGGGTTTTGGACCCCAAATCTAATATCAGGACTTGGCCCACATTTGTAATACTTTCCCAACTTTTAAAACTCCCTAAACACCTAGCTGTGAATGCCTATAGTGATTCTGTCCATGAGACACCTTTAAGAATATAGCAAAACAAAGTTATTCCCAGGTGTATGAACACTCAACCCCTTTCTTTCACCACTGGGCTTTCCAGGGCTTAGAGCAGAGGCAGCAGGCAAAAATCCTGCATACTTGAAGAGCTACTGGCTGAGGATGAGGGACCTTATATAGTCACTGGCCGCGATCCTCCCCTGAGACTGGGAAACAGCAGGCACCTTTCCCGCCCTCTTCTTTGGTCCACTCCAACAACAAAAGCAAGCCATTGGTGTCTTCCTGGAAGGAGTTTTACAAATTGCTGGCACCCCAGCTTGTGTGGCTGCTTTGTAGGGATGGGGCCCCAGATAACCTGGCTCTGAGAGGCACCGGGGCTTGCATTCCTGAGTCCTACAGTATTGTATCAAATGAAGTAGTTTTTAACAGGTGCAGAAGTACCTTCTCCCTACAGCTGTATCCTGAGCCCAGCACAGAGGGAGCAGGCAAAAAAATGCCTATCTCCCAGTGTCTCCCTGGAAGAGGTAAAACTACATAATTGCCCAGCTGCTAACTGAGGGTCCAGTTTATAACTAGCCTGCATCTAGGTGCTGTCTGCCATTCTCGCCTTGGGACACTGGCAGGTTTTGACACACCCTCAAATATTGGAAGCCATTAAGAACAAGGAAGGTGGTTTGGATAATCTCAGAGGCTTGAGAGACAACTAGAAGTTTGAGCTGGGTTGATTGAAGTAGTTCATTTTCATGATGAGAATATTCTATCAAGAATAGGAAAGGTGGTTGTTCCATGTTTAGAAACCAAAAGAGAGTCAAAGAAAATGAAGAAACAGGAATATGGTCTAAACAAACGACCAAGAAAAATCTCCAGAAACAGATCTCAATGGAAGGAATACAAGTAATTTATGTAATATAGTTATTATGTTCAAAATAACAATCATAAAGATGTTCACCAAGGCCTGGAGAACAATGCATGAACCACGTGAGAATTTCAACGAAGAGAAAATATTGAAAAGCGCAAAACAAAACACAGCCGAGAAACACAATAACTTAACAAAAAATTTTCATTAATGGAGTTTAACAGCAGACTAAATCAAGTGGAATAAAGGATCAGCAAACCTGACAGAGCACTGGAATTTATCCAATCAAAGCAAAAAAAAAAAAAAAAAGAAAAGAAAAGAAAAAGTGAAGGTAGTTACAGGACATACGGGATACCATAAAGCAGACTGTGATATGCATTTAGGGGTTCCAGGAGGAGGAGAGAAGGGGGCAAGAGCTCATTCAAAGAAATAATGGCTGAAAAGTTCCCTAACCTAGGGAAGGACATAAGCATCCCGATTCAGGAAGTACATATACAGATACAGACAATCCAAATACAGATAACCCAAAGAGATTCACACTGAGACGACATTATAATTAAAATGTTAAACGCTACAGACAAGGAGTAAATCTTAAAAGCAGCAAGAGAAAAAACGACTTGTATGTACAAGGGAACTCTCTTAAGACTATCAGCAGAACTTTCAGCAGATTACTTTGGGACAGAAGGGAGTGGCATGATATGTTCAAAGTCAAAATCAAATCAAAACAAAACTACCCAGCAAATCTGTCTCTCAGAATTGAGGAGAGAAAAAGAATTTCTTAAACAAAAGCTGAAAGAGTTCACCACCAACTACACGAGCCTTATAAGAAATGATGAAGTTCTCAATTAATGACAGAAAACATGAAAACATAAAACTCATTGAATTAAAGTAAATACATAGTAAGATTTAGTATACTGTTGTAATCATGGTGGGTAAATCACTTATAACTAATACAAAGGTTGAAAAAGTATTAAAATAACTATATTACAATAACTTGTTAATGAATACACAATGTAAAAAAATTTAAATTGTGCCATCAAAAACAAAATGGAGAGGAGAGTGCAAAAATGGAGAGGAGAGAGCTTTTGCATGTATGTGAAGTTATTATCAGCTTGAAACATTGTTATAAATTGATATTTTATGTAAGCCTCATGATAATACAAAGTAATAAACTGTAGTAGATACACAAAAGATAAAGGAATCACAGCATATGACTGCAGAAAATCACAGAGAGCAAGAGAGAAAGGAACAAAAGAGTTACAAAACAACCAGAAAAAAATGAACAAAATAGCAAGAATAAGTCCATATCTATCAATAATTACTTTAAATATGTATGGACTAAAGTTTCCAATCAAAATACATAGAGTAATTTAATAGGCAAGAAAAACAAAACCAAAGTATATCTTGCCTATGAGAGACTCACTTTAGCTTTAAGTACACAGACTAAAAGTGAAGGAATGGAAAAAGTTATGCCATGAAAATGGAAGCCCCCCTAAAAGCAGGTGTACATATATTTATATCAGACAAAATGGATTTTAAGCCAAAGACTGTAATAGAAGAAGAAGATCATTGTATAATGACAAGTGTATCACTTCACTACAAGGATATGACATTTGTAAATACGCACCCAACATAGCACCTTAATATATAATGCAAATATTAATAGATCTGAAGGGAGAACAACAATACAATAAGGGTAAGGGATTTCAATACCTCACTTTTAACAATGTGAGACAGTAAATTGATCAGACAGTAAATTGATAGGGAAACATTAAACTATGTGTTATACCAGGTGGACCTAACAAATATGTACAGATATTGCATCTGAGAGCAAAAGAATATACATTGTTCTTAAGCACACATGGAAGATTCTTTTGGATATAAACAAGTCTTAATAAATTTGTGAAAATTGAAATCATGTTAAACGTCTTTTCTGACTATTATAGTAGGAAACTAGGAATCAATTACAAGAAGAAAACTGGAAAATTCACAGATGTGTGAAGATGAAACAACGTGCTACTGAACAGCCAATGGGACAAAGAAGAAATTAACGGTAACCAAAAAATATCTTCAGACAAATGAAAATGGAAACACAACATTACAAAGTTTATGGGATGCAGCAAAAACAATTTGAAGAGGAAAGTTTATAGAGATAAGTGCCTATGTTATGAAAAATGATGTCAAATATCCTAATTTTACACCTCAAGGAACTAGAGAAAGAACAAACCAAGCCCAAAATTAGTAGACTAAAGGAAATAACAAAAATTGGAGCAGAAATAAATGAAATGGAGACCAGAAAAACAATAGAAGAAACTCAACCAAACTAAGCTGTTTTTAAAAAAAGATAAACAAAATGGACAAGCCTTTAGCTGGAGTAAAAAAATAAAAGACTCAAGTAAAGTCAGAAATGAAGAGAAGACATTACAGCTGTTACCACAGAAATACAAAAGATTATAAATGACTGCTTACTATAAACAATTATACACTAACCAATTGAATAAGGTAGAAGAAAATGTCTACAAACAACCTACAAGGCTGAATAATAAATAGATTATCTGAATACACCAATTACTATTAAGGAGATTGAATCAATAAAAAAATCCCCCAAAACAGGGGTGCATAAATTTTTTTGAGTTGGTGTTTCAGGATTCTTAGGGTATAACCCCAGCAGTGGAATTGCTAGGTCAAAAGGCAGTTCCACTTTTATTTTTTGAGGAAATTCCATACTGTTTTCCATGGTGGTAGCACCATTTGCATTCCCACCAACAGTGCACTAGGGTTCCCTTTTCTTCACATCCTCGCCAGCACTTGTTTATTGATTTATTCATGCGAGTCATTTTGGCAGGTGTGGGGTGATGCCTCATTGTGGTTTTAATTTGCATCTCTCAGATGGCTAGAGATGTTGAGCATTTTTGCATATGTTTATGGGCCTCTGTATGTCCTCTTTGGGGAAATGTCTATTCAGGTTCCTTGCCCATTTTTTAATTGGATCGTTTGTCATCCTGTTATTGAGTCATGTAAGTTCTTTATATATTTTAGAGTTTAAACCCTTGTTTGATATATCATTGGCAAATATGTTCCCCCACAGTCAGTTCCCTTTTCACTTTGATGATGTTTTCTTTAGCTTTACAGAAGTTTTTTTAATTTGATGTAGTCCCATTTCTTTATTCTTTCCCTTTATTTCCCTTGCTCTATGAGATATATCAGCAAAAATATTGCTACATGAGTGTCTGAAATTTTACTGCCTATGTTTTCCTCAAGGATTTTTATGGTTTCATGACTTACATTTAAGTCTTTTACCCATTTCGAGTTTATTTTGGTGTATGGTATCAGATCGTGGTCTAGTGTTCATAGCAGCACTATTTCCAATAGCCAAAATTTGGAAACAGCCTAAGTGCTCATCAGTGGATGAGTGCATTAAAAAAAAACAAAAAACAAAAAAAAAACCAAAACTATTTTATGCAATGGAATACTATGCAGCAGTAAAAAAGAAGAAATTTCTACATTTTGCAACAGCAAAATGGATGTAACTGGAGACTACTATGTTTAGTGGAAATAAGCGAGTCAGAGAAAGACAAATACCATATGATCTCTTCTATAGGTGGAACCTAATGAACAAAATAATGAGCAAAATAGAACCAGAGGCACAGGATCATGGAATAGACTGACAGCTGCAAGAGGGAAGGGGGAAAGTGGGGACTGATTGAAAGAAGGTGAAGGGATTAGTCGAAGAACAAATATGAAGGACCCATGGACATGGACAATGGTGTGAAGCTTGACTATGGAAGTGGGGAGCAGGCTGGGTGGAGGGAGACAAAAAGGGGAAATTGGGACACCAGTAGAAGCATAAACAATAAAATACTTGAAAAAAAATAGGAATAAAGAAAACAACGGAGAAAAGGAAATTTCCCAACAAAGAAAAGCCCAGGACCAGATGATTTTATTCATGAATTCTATCAAATGTGTAAAGAAGAATTAATGTTAATGCTCCTCAAATTTTTCCAATAAGTTGAAGAAGAGGGGATTACTCTAAAACTCATTTTACAAGGCCACAATTACCCTGATACCAAAGCCAGAGAAGGACACCCAAGAAAGGAAATTACAGGCCAGTATCCTTGATGAACACTAACACAAATAAAATATTAGCAAATCAGGTTAACAATACATTAAAATAATCATACAGCATGATCAAGTAGGATTTATTTGCAAAGATGGTTCAACATCCATCCACAGATTAATTAATGTGATATAACAACTCAACAAAATGAGGGCTAAAAAAAGTCATGATTATAATCCCAATTGATGCAGAAAAGCATTTGACAAAATTTAACATACTTCCATGAGGAGAACTCTAAACAAAATTGGTATAGAGGCAATATACCTGAACATAATAAAGGCCATATATGACCAGACCACAGCTAACATCATACTCAACTGTGAAGTTCTGAAATCTTTTCCTCTAGGTCAGGAATAAGACAAGCATGTTCACTCTCACTACTTTTATTCAACATAGGAACAGAAGTCCTAGCCAGAGCAATTAGACAAGAAAAAGAAATAAAATGCATCTAAATTAGGAAGAAGTAAAACATGATACTATATATAGGAAACCCTAAAAATGTCACCAAAAACCTGTTAGAATTAATTAGTTAAAGCTTCATGCTACAAAATCAATATGCAAAAATCAGTTGTATTTTTATATACTAACCATTAACTATCAGAAAGAGACATTAAGGAAATAATCCCATTTACAATAGCACAAAAAATAAAATAGGGATAAATTTATCCAAGGAGGTGAAAGATCTGTACAGCAAATTTTATAAGACATTGATGAAATAAACTGAAGAGTTAAATAAATGGAAATATATTCCACGTTCATGGATCAGAAGGATTAAGATATCTGTACTACCCAACATAATCTATAGATTCAATGCAATGTCTATCAAAAATTTGAATAGCATTTTTTAAGATATAGAATGTATATTCTAAAATGTGTATGAAAACACTAAAGGTCCCATTATGCAAAGCAATCTTGAGAAAGAAGAATGAGCAGACCAAAAGTGAAGGGCTGGAAAAAAATATTATAAGCAAATGGATAGGAAAAAAAGCAAGCCAGGGTATCAATACTTATATCAGACAAAATAGACTTAAAACAAAGGTCATAAAAAGAGACATTGAAGGACACTTCATAATACTTAAGGGAAGAATCTATCAAGAAGACATAAACATTATAAACATATATGCACCCAACATAGGAGCACCCAAGTATATAAGGAGAATCTTGGAGGCCTTCTAGAACGATATAGACAGCAACACACTTATACTAGGGGATTTTCCTAGGGGAAGATCTATCCACTGTCAACAATGGATAGATCTTCCCAACAAAATATCAACAAAGATATTGCAGCATTGAACAATGCTCTAGATCAAATGGATTTATATATATAGAACATTTCATCCCAAAGAAGCAACACACATATTCTTTTCAAATGCACATGGAATATTTTCAAAGATAGGTCACATGGTAGGACACAAAACAAGGCTCAATAAATTCAAGGCTCCTTCTCAGTGGAAATGCTCCAAGCCAGAAGAGAATGGCAATAAATATTCCATGTAATGAGAACCAGAGGCCTGCAACCAAGTCTACTTTACCCAGCAAGGCTCTCAATTAAGATGGAAGGCCAAATAAGGAGCTTCCCAGACAAAAGAAGTTTAAAAGAATACACCCCCACCAAACCAGTTCTGTAAGAGATGCTAAAGGGACTGCTTTAAGAAAAGAAAGGAAAAGAGTGAGAGAGAGAGGAACACAGGTATGAAAAAATGGCAATGGGTAAGTACCTATCAACAATAACCTTAAATGTAAATAGATTAAATGCTCCAGTCAAAAGACATAGAATAGCTGCATGGATAAGAAAGTATGACCCACACATATGCTGCCTATAAGAGACCCACCTCAGGACAAAAGACCTACATAGACTGAAAGTGAAGGGCTGGAAACAAATTTTCCAAGCAAACGGACAGGAAAAAAAGGCTGGGGTAGCAATACTCATACCAGATAAAATAGATTTTTTTAAAAAGGGCTATAAAAAGAGACCCAGAGGGTCACTTCATAATACTCAAGGAAAGAATCCATCAAGAAGACATAAACATTGTAAATATATATGTGCCCATCATAGAAGCACCCAAATATATAAAGAAAATGTTGGAGGACTTCAAGAAAGATATTGACAGCAACACAATTATAGTAGGGGATTTTAACACCCCACTGTCAAAAATGGATAGATCTTCCAAACAAAATATCAACAAAGATATCATGGCATTGAACAATATCCTAGATCAAATGAACTTAACTGATTTATATAGAGCCTTTCATCCCAAAGAAGCAAAATACACATTCTTTTCAAATGTACATAGAACATTTTCAAAGATAGACCACATGATAGGACACAAAACAAGTCTCAACAAATTCAAGAAGATTGAAAACATATCAAGCATTTTCTCTGACCACAAGGGACTGAAACTAGAAACCAACCTCAAGGAAAAAAACCCCACACCACTCAAACTCATGGAGATTGAATAGCATGCTATTAAACAATGAATGGGTCAAGAATGAGATCAAGGAAGAAATCAAAAAGTTTCTGGAAACAAATGGAAATGAACTCACAACAACCCCAAACTTATGGGACATAATGAAGGCAGTCCTGAAAGTTCACAGCGATACAAGACTACCTAAAAAAAAAAAAAAAAAAAAAAAAGAAACATTTCAAATAAACAACCTAACCCTACACCTACAAGAACTCGAACAACAACAACAAAAACAGCCCAGAGCAAGTAGAAGGGAGGAAATAACCAAGATCAGAATGGAATTAAATGACATAGAGACTAAAAGAAAAATCCAAAGGATCAATACATCCAGGAGCTGGTTCTTTGAAAAGATAAACGAAATCAACAAGCCTTTAAGCAGGCTCATCTAGAAAAGAAGAGAGAGGAACCAAATGAATAAAATCAGAAATGGAAGAGATTACAAGTGATACCATGGAAATACAAAGGATTGTAAGAAATTACTACAAACAACTATATGCCAAGAAATTTGAGAACCTAAGTGAAATGGACAAATTTCTAGATTACAATCTTCCAAAACTGAATGAAGAAGAAGCAGAAAGCCTGAACAGACCAATAATAGCTGGTGAAACCCAAGCAGTAATCGAAAAACTCCTTGTACATGAAGACCCTGAACTAGATGTTTTCACAGGAGAATTTTACAAAACATTTAAGGAAGATTTAAAACTCTATCCTTCTCAGACTATTCCAAAAAATCCAAGAAGAGGAAGACTCCCAAAACTCTTTTTGTGAAGCAAACATCATCCTAATCCCCAAACCAAATAAAGACACAACAAAGAGTGAAAACTACAGGCCAGTCGGTGATGAACATAGATGCTAAAATCCTCAACAAAATATTGGCAAACCGCATCCAGCAATACATTAAAAAGAACATACACCATGATCAAGTGGGATTCATCCCAGGGATGCAAGGATGATACAATATTTGCAAATCAATAAATGTAACACATCACATAAACAAAAGCAAAGACAAAAATCACATGATCATATCAACAGATGTGGAAAAAGCATTTGATAAAGTACAGCACCCATTTATGATAAAAACACTCAGAAAAGTGGGAGTAGAGGGAACATCCCTCAACATAATAAAGGCTATATACAAGAGACCTACAGTCGACATCATACTCAAAAACTAAAAGCTTTTCCACTAAGATCAGGAACAAGATAAGGATGCCAGCCTTCACCACTTCTATTCAACATAGTACTGGAAGTCCTAGCCACAGTGATCAGACAAGAAAAAGAAATAAAAGGCATTCAAACCTGGAAAGGAGGAAATAAAACTGTCACGGTTATCAGATGATATGATAGTGTACATAGAAAACCCTATAAACACCACCCAAAACTACTTGACCTAATAAGTGAATTTGGCAAAGCAGAGGGATACAAAGTCAATATTCAGAAATCAAAGGCATTTTTGTATACCAACAATGAAATATCAGAAGCAGAAATAAAGAAAAAAATCCCATTTGATAGAGCAACAAGAAAAATAAAGTACTTAGGAATAAACCTTACCAAGGAGGTAAAAGACCTATACTCCGAAAACTATACAACACTGAAGAAAAAAATTAAGGAAGACACAAATAAATGGAACCATATACTGTGTTCATGGATTGGAAGAATTAATATAATCAAAATGTCCATACTACCTAAAGCAATTTTTTGATTCAATGCAATCCCTACTAAAATACCAATGTCATACTACACAGATATAGAACAAACATTTCAAAAATTATAAATGACCCTGAATAGCCACAGCAATTTTGAGAAAGAACAAAGTAGGAGGGATCACAATACCTGATATCAAACTATATTACAAGTCCACAGTAATCAAAACAGTCTGGTATAGGATATGAACAAACACATAGACCAATGGAACAGAACAGAGAGCCCAGAAATAAACCCCTGTGTCTATGGTCAATTAATATTCAACTAGGGGTAGAAGCATAAAATGGAGTAAAAATAGCCTCTTCAACAAATGTCGTTGGGAGATCTGGAGAGCTATATGCAAAAAAAAAAAAAAAAAAAAAAAAAAAAAAAAAAAAAAAAATGAAACTCAACCACCAACTTACACCATACACAAAAATAAACTCAAGATGGATAAAAGATTTAATTACTCCCAATACTATAAAAGTCCTACAGAAGAAAATAGGCAGGAAAATCTCAAATATTCCACCCAGCATTATTTTCAATGATACATCCACTAGAGCAAGGGACAAAAAGAAAGAACAAACACATGGTACTACATCAAAATAAAAAGCTTCTGCACAGCTAAAGAAAAATGTCAGCAAAATGAACAGGGAACCAACTGTATGGGAAAATATATTTGCCAATGATACCTTGGACAAGGGTTTGATCTCCAAAATATATAAAGAACTCACATGACTCCACTCCAGGAAGACAAACAACCCAATTAAAATGGGCAAAGGACCTGAATAGACACCTCTCCAAGGAGAACATACAGAGGACCAATAAACATATGAGGGGATGCTCAGCTTCACTAGCCATCAGAGAGATGTAAATTAAAACCACAATAAGATACCACTTCAGAATGGCCATCATAACTAAATCAGCGAACAACAAGTGCTGATGAAGTTGTATAGAAAAGTGAACCCTACTACACTGTTGGTGGGAATGCAGACTGGTGCAGCCAGTTTGGAAAACAGTATGGAATTTTCTCAGAAAACTAAAAATGGAACTACCTTTTGACCAAGCAATTCCACTGCTGGGATTACACCCAAGAATCCTGAAATACCTATTCAAAAGAACCTATGCACCCCAATGTTCATAGCAGGACAATTCACAATAGCCAAGTGCTGGAAGCAACCTAAGTTCTCGTCAGTAAGTGAGTGGATAAAAGAACTGTGTACACTTACACAGTGGAATACTACGTAGCAGAAGGAAAGAAATTCCTCCCCTTTTTGACAGCATGGATGGAACTAGAGAACATTATGCTAAGTGAAATAAGCCAGGTGGTGAAAGACAAATAATACATGACATCACCTGTAAGTGGATCCTAATCAACAGAACAAACAAGCAAGCAAAATATAACCAGACACACTGAAATACAGAACAGACTGCTAGTAACTAGAGGGGGTGGGGGAGAGGGATAATGGGGGAAAGAAGGGGCAGAGCCATGAAAGAACATGTATGAAGGACACATGGACAAAGCCAAAGGGTGTAGGTACGAGGGTGGGAGGTGGGGATGGGTGGGGAAAGGGAGAGTGGTGATGGGAAAATGGGGACAACTGTAGTTGAACAGCAATAAAAAAAAAAAGAAATACTGTTAAATAATTTTAAAAACCAAAAACAAAAACAAAAAAAAGAAAGAAGAATGAAACTAAAAGCATCATGCTCCCTGATTTCAAACTATATTACAAAACTGTAGTAACAAAACAGTATAATATTGGCATACAAACAGACACATAGATCAATGGAACAGAATAAAAACTCCAGAAATAAACCACATGTATATCCAAGAATACACAAAGGAGGAAGAACATTCTCTTCAATAAATGGTGTGGGGAAAACTGGACAGATACATGCAAAAGGATGAAATTGGACCGCTGTCTTACATTACAATAAAAAATTAAGTCAAAATGGATTAAAGATGTGGCATAAGCCCTGAAACTATAAAACTCCTAGAAGAGAACATAGGCTCCTTGATATTGGTGTTGAAGATGGCTTTATGGATTTGACACCAAAAACAAAGACATCAAAAGCAAAAATAAACAAATGGAACTACATCAAACCAAAATGTCTGCACAGCAAAGGAAACCATCAACAAAATGAAAAGATGACCTATAGAATAAGAAAAACTATTTGCAAACCACATGTGTAATAATGGGTTAATATCCAAAATATGTAAAAAAACTTAGTAGAAAAAAAGCAAATAACCAAATTAAAAAATGGACAAACCACCTGAATAGACATTTTTCTAAAGAAGACACGCAGGTGGCCCAATGGGTACATGAAATGGTACTCAATATTACTCAAGGAACTACAAATCAAAATCACAATGAGGTATTACCTCACACCTGCTAGGCTGTCTATTAACAAAAAGACAAGAGATGAGAAATGCTGGCGAGGATGTGGAGTAAGGTGAACCCTTGTACATTATTCCTGGGATGAAACTGGTACAGCCAACCTGGAAGACAGTATGGATCCAGCAATACCACTTCCGGGTATATATCCAAAGGAAATAAAATCATTACCTCAAAGAGATATTTGTACTCCATGTTCTTAGCAGCATTATTCACACTGGCCCCAATATGGAAACAAGTATCTATTGGTGGATGAATGAATAAAGAAAATGTGGTGTATATATATAATGAAATATTATTCAGCCTTAAAAATTAAGGAAATCCTACATTTGTAATAATGTGGCTTGAACCTGGAGGGTGTTATGCTAAGTGAAATAAGTCAAACAGAGAAAGACAGATACTGTATAGTGTCACTTGTACGTGGAATCTAAAAAAAAGTCAAACACAGAAATAGAGTAGAAAAGTGGTGGGAAGAGGCCAGGGAGTAGGGAAATAGAGCTTATAAAAGGTGAGAAAATGAATAAGGTGTAAGGACGTGATCTATACAACATGGTAACTGTAGCTGGTGACACTGTATTGTATAACTGAAATGTGCTAAGAGAGTAGAATTTTAGTTTTGTAACACCCTCCCTCTCACATGCACAGTTGCACATACTTGGTGATAGGTATGTAAATTAACTTGGTAGTGTAGGGAATCCTTTCACAATGCATGCACATATCAAATCATCATGTTGTACACTTTATCTTACAAATTTATTTGTCAATTGTACCTTAATAAAGCTGAAAAGCAAAAAATAACTGAAAATATTTGCTTCTGGGAAACAAAATTTAGGAATAGAAATGAGATGTTCTGTAGCACTGAGTCTTAAAACCATGTGCACATTTTTCTGATAAAAATGAAAATTAAATTTCGTAAAAACAATTATCTAATGGGGGTCCAGTCCCAGTGACAACTGAAGTCAAACCTCTGGGTGTCCTAGAGGATGAGCCAAGTAAGCAACACCCAAGCCGAATGCCATGTCTGGTGCTCCCCTCCCCCCTCCGCTCCCCCCAGCCCCGTGGTGTGGATCCAAACAAAGAAAATCTTCCTGAGTCTCCCTGTCAGGAGGCGGCACAGTGCTAGGGGTAAGGTCGCCATTTCTGGGGCCACACAGCTGCCTGTGTTACTTTAAGGTAAATTATTTAACCTCTATGAACCTCAATTTCCTCATATATAAAAATGAGGATAGTAATGTTACTGTGACTAATTATAACCTCATAAGTGTGTAAAAATACCTGAATTTTTTTGGCAAGGATTAAATGAGATAATACATGTAAAAGCAATGTGTCTGGCACAGAGATTGTAAATATTCTCAAGTATTAAGTTCCAATTATTATCCTAGAGGAGTGGGATAATAAAGAAGGGGGTAAAGTTTGAGAACAACTGTGAAAATCAGCATAAGCATTAAATATTATCAATTTACAGAAAAGTAAAAAAAAACCTAGGGTTTCAGATTTTGGGATTTGTGGTTCAGGGGCAAACCTGCCAGAGACAGGAAGCTCCAACCAAAGGATCCGACCTAAGAATACACCTCAGGTCTCACCAGGGCAGACTGCTCCGTCATCTCATGCCTCCCCTTCCTTTATTCCTCTCTAACCATTTCCCTCCCTTTGTGCCCATAACATAGAGCTGAACTTTAGTTTTCATTATTTGATGAACTTTCGATATACTTCCATTGAAATAAAAAGCTGGTTTCACTGTAACAAAAGCCTCAAGCAACCTGCTTTTTATATAGAAAGGCTACTCTGTAACTTGGTTTGTCTGAATTGTTTGGTTAGCTAATTGTACCCCTAGTATAGTCTTGAAATAGCTGAGCCTCATTCTGGTGGGGCATCAGCCAGGGAGAGAGAAGTAAACAAGCGGAATAAGAGACCAAGTAAGGGGCACTCAGATGGAAAGGGAAATCCAATCAATCGGTCCTCCAAGGACGCTGCAGGATTATAAAGGAATTTCTGAATTCCTACTACATGCAGATACTACCCTGCCCTGGGGATACAGATCGGCAGCAAAAGGACAGAGCTGTGGGGACCCAGAGGGCAAAATAAGCCTTAATCAGGCACAGAGGGGCCAGGAGAGGTGTCGGTTACCATCAACTGGTACTCTCTCGGGGACCTTTCCTGTGTCTCCCATTTCTGTGGGGACACATTTAAGATTCAGGGCTGCGCTCTAAACCTATAGTGTTGCTACCAGTTGCTATGAGTTTCTGGCACCCCTTCCGCTGGGTAGTAAACAATTTTAAGAGAAACTAGTAAAAAGAATACGGTCATATGAAAATAAGAATTGGTCTCTATAGACTAGTGGAGCTCTGTGCTCTTAGCTCTACTTTTGCCTGAAGAAAATTTGCAAACTTGAGCAACCCCCTGTATTTCTTCCTTCTGTAATGAAGAAGCAATTGTTTTGCTGCCCACACCTACAACACAACTAAATAAAATGGCTAAGGCTCTGGCAGCTTGTTTTTACTCCTTTATACAAGAGCCCATTATAAGAAGAGATGTTGAACGTTCATACAGAATCGTGCAGAGCAGAATTTCACAAAAACCCCCCAAAGAAGGGCATAATGGCTCTTCCACATGCCTGCTTTGTTCAGCCGGATTTACGGTTTATAATTTGCTGCCTCTGTTCCCGTTTACTTTTAGTGCCAAAATTTTACTAAGTCAAACATTAACAATGGTCCCAAGCCATCTTTGCTGTCAGCTACAGGAAACTCTGGTAGGTTTTTAGTCTCAGAGGAAGAACTGTTCTCCAGAACCCTCCCAGGCCACAGAGGACGGAAGTGCTCGAGCAGGTTAAGTGAACGTGATTTATCTTCGTTACCAGAGAACATTTTCCATAGGAAATTGCTGGGCCACATGTGAGTCTGGTACACACAGTGGGTTCTTCAGTCTTAGTCAGTGAGGAGAGACACGGGCTCTTTGGGAGAGAAGGGTGGGATTAAGGGGACTTTTCAGTCCATGTACCGACATTGTGTGTGTCCATTCGGTTGTCCCACCAGTTCATGAGGAAGAGCCTGGCCCATCAACAGATGATCAAAATGTGTGTTGAAAACAATTTCTCTGAAAACGAATTGCCTACTACAGACAGTTTCAAAGAAAAAATGGCTTATCAGAACAATTCTACTTCCTATAAGACTGACCTAGGTTTTGGTTTTATTTTCAGTTCCAGTTTTCACACTGATTCTGTGCATGGCTTCAGATATCATAAGATTCTATGTCATTTTGGAGCAGGGAGCGACTTTGAGACCAATTAGTCCACACTTCCTGTTCTTTTAAGCAGTGATGCAAGACTTACTGTTTAAGTCACATACTTCATCAGTTCTTTTGTTTGCAGAATTAAAAAATAGTCATAGTGGTCTTTGCAAACAAAGTGGTTGGTTCTACATAGTAGAGGCTTTCCTTAATATTTTTCTTTTAGTTCAAGAAGAACCATGCGTTGAGGTTTCACAGGGAAATGAATAGGTGGAAAATAAATATTGGGGTGTGGGCTAGATGGGCCATTGACAAGGCTGGGGCTGCACCCAGCAGGTGCCCCAGAAGAGCCGTGCTGCTCTGGTCTCTATAGACAGAAACATCTCACACCAGGTGTGGAGCCGAACCCTGCCAGCAGCAAGACAGCTGCTGGCTGGCCCCACGCTGTGGGCTATTTTCGGGCTCTGCAGGTCTGTTTTCTCCACCTTGATTCTCTTGGGTCAAAAGTTCTAACACCGAGCACTCTACTCCACCCTCAGCTGTGTGCAATGATTAGCCAGTGATTATCACCTGTTTTACATGTCTTTTTTTTTTTTTAGTCATGAAAAATGATGGAAAATGCTATTAAATAAATTGTTTACAATGCCTCCTGGAACTGGAATGCAGCTATAGTAATTCTTTCAGAAGTTGTTATCTTCCAGCTTCTCAAATAGGGGACTCCAGAACCAAGGCAGAGGGGACTTTAACAGCTATCATTCAAAGTTTGCCTATTTGGGAAATTCATTT